>PITA01020849.1:0-34013 GCA_004023965.1 Spilogale gracilis | reverse complement strand
GAAAATTCATTCCCAGATATCCCTAGTTTATAGTAAGACCAGTCTTGAGAATTGAATCTATATATAGTTTTATTATCAATGTGAAATTAATAATACAGTTAGCTAAAACTGTGAAGTAGAAGTGGGAAGGGAAATCTAAGATGTCAATAACCACATATTATGGATAAGAGGGTCAAGAGATAGTGTCTGAAGCTAATAAAATATGAAATTGCAATATGTTATAAAGTGTTAAAAGGTAAAAAATAATAGGACAATATAACTATCAAAATGATAGTGAAAGTTATGCAAGATAAACCTGCATCTATACTATTGCTGAATTAATAATATGTGTGGTTAATAAAATCATTAAAGAGATTCATAAACACATTATTTGGAGCTATATAAGTAGCTTTATTAGGAACAAAGAGTGAATTTAGGACTGGGCAGTGGGATCTCTATTTTAACTTTAAGTTCTTCCAGGTAGAAATTTTTTTCACCATGTTGTATCACTTCATTACTTTTTCAATAATACTGGGTAACAAAGATCTGAAAGATCAGTGGCATAAAGACCATAAGCACTTATTTCCTGTTAACACAGCTGCAGTTCAGCTAGTGTAAGTCTACCCCAGGCTCTAGATCTACTAGTGTGCAGGGATACATTTTATTCTTGAGACTAAATTGCATTCACCTGCTACCCATGGTGTTCTTCCTATTGAGATGGCAGAAATTCAAGGGAATAAGGCCAGTCATACAAACATATAACAAGCCTCTACAAACATCATGCCCACTAACATTCCATTGGCCCAAACAAGATGCCCACATCAAGAGGCTGGGAAATACACTCTTCTATGAGATTTTGGCAAGCAGGGTACTGTAACTCTTATTTAGGGGATTGAAGAATTAGGAACATTTGCCATACTTGTCCGCAGATTACTCTGAGGCAAATTAATGCCTTTTTTTTTTTTTTAGATGGTGGAAATGGTTTTTATTTTTTATTTTTTTTATTGTTACTAACATTTTTTTTCCAGTGTTCCAAGATTCATTCCCCATTCCCCACACCCAGTGCTCCACGCTTTAGGTGTCCCCAGTACCCACCACCAGGCTCTCCCATCCCTCCACCCCCCTCCCTCCAAGTCCCTCAGTTTGTTTCTGTGCCGAGAAGGAAAGTAAATGGGAACTAGGGTAATCTAGGGAGGCAAACGAAACAAATTAATGCTTTTTAATTTTACATAAATATAAAAAATTAATCTTGTTATATCACCCTCTGACCAAAACCTCTCAGTGCCTTTTATTTTCACGTGAATAAAATAACTCACACAACAATTTGGTAACTTGGCAAGATACAAAATCATTGCACAGAAATCAGTTGCATTCTCATACACTAACAATGAAAATATAGAAAGGGAAATCAGAGAATTGATTCCGTTTACTATTGCACCAAAAGCCATCAGATACTAGGAATAAACCTAACCAAAGAAGTCAAGGATCTGTACTCGAGGAACTACAGAACACTCATGAAAGAAATTGAAGAAGACACAAAAAGATGGAAGAGCATTCCATGCTCATGGATCGGAAGAATAAACATTGTTAAAATGTCTATACTGCCCAGAGCAATCTACACTTTCATTGCCATTCCGATCAAAATTCTACCAACATTCTTCAAAGCGTTGGAACAAACAATCCTAAAATTTATATGGAACCAAAAAAGACCCCAAATCGCTAAGGAATTGCTGAAGAAGAAAAACAAAGCTGGGGGCCTCTCGTTACCTGACTTCAGGCTTTATTACAAAGCTGTGATCACCAAGACAGCATGGTACTGGCACAAAAACAGAGAAATAGACCAATGGAACAGAGTGGAAAGTCCAGACATGGACCCACAAGTCTATGGTCAAATCATCTTCGACAAAGCAGGAAAAAATATCCAGTGAAAAAGACAGTCTCTTCAATAAATGGTGTGGGAAAATTGCACAGCTAAATATAGAAGAATGAAACTAAAGTAATTAATATACCCTGAAAGACATTTCATAATGTAGCTTTTGTATATAATCTCATTTTGGAAGACTCAGCCTCATTCACTAATCATATTGGACTTCTTTTTAGTCCTTATATACTTTATGCATCTTTTCTTTAGATGTATGCTTTTTCATTCCCCTTGGAATGCTACCCATACATGTTTTTGGCTAGCTCATTCTTAATAATTTTTGAGTCTACTTGGCTTTAGATTAAAGATTTGTTGGGACCTTATTTTAGTCTTACCTTGTACTTTTCATACAAAATGATCAGCCATCATGAAATTCTGTGTACAGGGACTTTCTTCCCTGGTAACCTATTGGGTACATAATGAAATGATCTTTCCTGTACAGCATATCACTGGAATGAAATATATTGCCTGGAACATATTTATAGAATGAATAGTCTATCAGGATATTTTGGTATAGGAAATCTATCCATTTCTACCTGGACAAGTTCCATGAAAAAATGGAAGTTCTTAAAAGTTTTTCTTACAAACGTTTTATTTAAGCAGGTAGTACAATCTATCAGTGGTTGAATTGTTTGTTCTATTGGTTGTCATTAATGTTTTCCATTCATGTACTAGCAGAATATTTATTAACTATTAACTATATCTATCTTATTAATTAAGATACAAAATTTATTGAAGATGCACTGACTTTAGAAAGATGTTAATGTTTATAGAGTGTTAGTAAAACATAACATAAGTGTTGGTACATTGAAATACGAACTGTTTGAAAAAGTATAAGTATTGTATTTAGTGTATCTATTTATTTGACTATTACCCAAACAAAACAAATGTGTTAGGTGCAACTGTATGCTGTTATTCCCTTCTATACAAGTGTCAATTTGAAAATAAGAGCTGTGATAAGAGGCAATAAGTGTTTACATGGGATCAAGAATGATGATCCAGGGAGGACAATCCAGGCAGAAACCCAAAGAGTGCCTTGCTTGTAGGGTGAAATCAAGGATTTTTTATGAGGAAAAGGACGGGGACAATTACATGAGTTCAAGGAAAGAAAAAAAAAATTTCTATGGGTATTAACAAGCTAGGCTACAATGAATTATATGTTGACCGACTACTGATTCTATCTTCAGAAAGTCACAACCACCAGTCTTGTGATCTGGTTATCTGTTCTCCCACTGATTTCTCAAGAAACTGCTTAAAATAATTGCTGTTTTGCTAAGTCCAAAGGTTTTGGCCTGGTTCAAACAAAGGCAGGTAATGCAGTTTCTTTGCAGTGGTCATTTAAGCTCTGTTTTAAAATGGTTATAATAGTGTCAATTTTTTGTACAACACAAAAAAAGTCAAAACAAACTGATTGATTACATCCCACAGCACCATACACATTTCACCATAACACATTCCTAAATTAGTGTCATTCAATATATGATTTTTTACCTTTTTTTAGCATTATTATAAAACTAAGCTCAGAGTTAAACCACTTCTTTTCATTTTCTCATCCATTTAACAAAGATTTATTGAGTACTGCGTATGTGGAGACTTTGCTAAGCATTTATGATTAGGGGGTAGGGTAATAAAATGGCCAGAGGTTTTACCCACAGAAACCTCTTATCTAGTGGGGGGAGGGGTGGAGAGTGAGAGACGGTGGGAGGGAGGGAGGGAAAATATATACTATAATGTCACATAGCAATAATAACTATAAAAAATAAGATATATTTAGAGTGATGAGAATAATTTTCGATAGAGACAGAGGGAAAGGCTTCTCCAAGATTATATTCAAGTGAAGATATGAAGACAGGAATGAGCCATGTGAATACATGGGAGATGGCATCAGTAAAACAATGTTGAAACCACATTATGAGAAGAACTAAACTTATTGAATTGAATTGATATTTTCAGCAAAACAAATTACTAAAGTTCAAGTTAAAATGACCAAAAGCATTAATACACCCTTATGGTAGCATATTAATGGCTAAATAACAATCAGTATGGGACAAAAGACTCAAACTCTTCAAGGGTCCTCACTGGAATATGAAACATCTGTCATTGTGATTCTTGCCTGTCTTATTTGGTAATCAGTAGAAAAGAATGAGTTTTGAAATCTATTTGAAGTTGTTAACAACTAATTAAGATTCCAAGAGAAAATATATCTTTTAAAAAAATAAAAAAACTAAACCATTAGAGATTAGGTACTTGAAATTAAGTAAATAAGAAAACACTGCACATTGAAGTCTAAACAAATCAGAAGAAGCCGTATTACAACTTCTATTATATCCTGACATTCTCCCCACTGATTATACAACTGTTAAATATTTATCATCACAATATCTATGAGTATTTATGAAGATGGCTTGGTAATTTGGTGATTTACATCGTAATTATTTATATGTATTTTTTACTTTTGCATGAGAGGATAACTGTGCCACTGATAAAATCAGTATATTTATGGATATATTTCAAATGGAGAGATTGGAGATTCAAAACCAGAGAGTAAAAGAGATATAAAATATTTATGAAAAAGAAATTGAGGTAAGCAGCAGATTAAAATTGAGTAGCTTTACATACATAGATTGTGTACAAAGAACCTACTTAGAGAAAAGGATTCTATTAGGGATTTACTGAATTTAAACTGTGATTGAAATGAAATTAAGCAACTAATAAACTTCCCAAATGAAGACGGGAAAATAAGCAAATAACAGCAATATCTAAAAAATAATTAAGATATAAAGGCCATATGGTGTTTCTTGTTTAGGATGATGGGCATGTGTTCATCCACATTCCCTTAAAAATATAACATTAAAATGATGGCAATTTAATAAAAAGGCTATAGTTGCAAGAATGAGAAGAACTGAAAGAGTCCATCAGGAATGAAATATTTCAAAAGCATTTTGTAAGATGAAAGGCTCACATGAAAAAGTAGGATGAGTAAACTTTGAAACATAAAAAAGTCAAAATCTATGTGAAAAGCAGCTCATTTTGCCCTGTAGAATCTGCAGGAGCCTAGATATTAAAAAACTCTAAAGCTAGCAGGATGCCAGGAGTGAAATGTAAGTCTGAAAGAGCAATTAAAGATCTACAAATGGAGCATCCCCTGGATCACAACCATACACATATAATAGCATCGTGAGATGAATGCCCATTCACTGAGCTTCATTCCTGCAGAAGTAGAATAAACTCTGAGAAAAAAAAATTGTGCAGATAATGTGGGTATTAGTTATCCAGGGCACAGATCTCCCGACTTATCTATTTGTGGGCACTAAGCCAAATAATTACTTCTCCAATTTAATAATAATAATAAAAAAGATCAGATGCTGAGTTACAATTAACTGTATTAGTTTTATTGTAAATTATAAAAAGAAAACCAAGAATCACAAGACACCCAAGGAAAGCATACAACATGAAGATAAAGGCAAAATAAATATATAGAAATAATTACTCCTTAGTAAATATAAATTATTCAAGGAACATGGGAGAATAATAAGCAAATGCAAAAAAAAATCTTTAGTTATCACTTCAGACTTTTTGCTTGTTATTGCATCAATTACCTAAGTCTAGGAAAAAGAAATTCCAGTACAAGAAAGAATTTTGGGAAATTAAAAATGTTATTCAACTGGTACAACTGGATATTTATGTGTAAAAAAAAAAGAAAATGGATCAAGACACAGGTCTTACACCCCTCACAAAAATTAACTCAAGGTGGATCACAGAACTAAACATAAAATGTAAATGATAAGAAAGAAATAACATAAAATAACATAAAAGAAAATCTAGATGATCTTGAATATGGCAGCACATTATTCAATACAACCCCAATGACGCAACCCATGAAAGACATAATTACTAAGCTGGACTTCATTAAAATTTCTTCTTTGTTAAAACTTCTGCTTTGTTACAATGTCCAGAGAATTAGAAGACATGCCACATAGCAGGAAAAAATATTTCAGAAGATATACTTGTGGGAAATGTCATTGGAATTTTGGTAGGGATTACATTAAATCTACAGATGAATTTGGATAGTATGGGCATTTTAACAATATTCATTTTTCCAATATGTAAACATTAGATAACTTTACATTTGTCTGTGTCTTCTTCAATTTCTTTCATTAAAGTCTTTTTTTTATAGTTTTCATTGCACAGATCTTTCTGTTCCTTGGTCAAATTTATTTTCAAGTAATTTATTATTTTTGATAAATTTATTATTTTTACTACTACTATTTTCTTTTTAGATGTTTTGTTTTTGTATACAAAAATGCAACTGATTTCTCTATATTGATTTTGTATCTTGCAATTTTACTGAATTCATTGATAGTTCAAATAATTCTTTGGTTGATTTTTTAGAATTTTCTATATATTGGACCATATTCCTCTGCAAGTAATGATAATTTTACTTCCTTCTTTCAAATATGGATGTTTTTATTTCTTTGACTTGCCTAATTGTTCTAGTGAGCACTTTCAGTATAAGGTTGCATTAAAGTGGTGAGCATGTGTAACTTGTCTTATTCTTGCTCTTAAAGGATAGAAAACCTTTCAATCTTTCACTGTTGAGAATGTTAGTTTGAGTTTTTCATATATGACCTTTATCATATTGAGTTATGTACCTTCTATATCCAATTTGTTGAGTTTTTGTCAAGAAAAAATTTATTTTTTCTAATAATCTTACTATATCTATAAGATGATCAGAGGACTTTTATCTTTCATTCTATCAATGTGGTGTATTACATTTACTGATTTACATATGTTGAGCCACCCTTGCATCCCAGGAATAAATCCCACTTGGTCATGTTGTATGATCTTATTAATTTAATATTAAATTTATTTTTGCTATTTTTTGAGAATTTTTGCATATATAATTCATCAGGAATATTAATTTATAGTTTCCTTTTCACAGAAATATAGAAATCCTAAAATTTTTATGGAGCTACAAAAAGACTCCATATAGCCAAAGAAATCCTGAGAAAGAAAAAAGCTGGGCACACCAACCTTCCTATTTCAAAGTATATTATAAGGCTGCATTAATTTTAAAAGTATGGTATTATCATAAAAATAGACACATAGTCAAATAATATAATATACATAATTTGACTATGTCTATTTTTATGATATTTATTACATATAATATAAGGACATATATATAATTTCTCTATATGTTTATTTTTATGACATTATATATATATTATTTGAAAATATTTTTCCCATTCTGTAGGTTATTTTTCTTTGTTTTGATTGCTTTATTTGCTGTGCAGTAGCTCTTCAGTTTGATATAGTCCCATTTGTCCCATTTGTTGATACATATACACAGACACACATACATGCACATATAAAGAACTCCTACAACTTCAAAAATGCAGAGTCCAATTAAAATACAGGCTGAGAAACTTAATAGACATTTTCTAAAGAAGTCATATAACTGACTAACATTAAGTACATGAAAGATACTCAATATCACTAATCATGAGGAAATGAAAATCAAAAGTACAGGGACATAGCGATTTACATTTGTTATAGTGGCTATCATCAAAAAGACAAGAGATAAGTGTTGGTGAAGATGTGGAAAAAAGAGAACCCTTGTGACTATAGATCAGAATGCAAATTGGTTCAACCACTAAGAAAAATAGTATGGTTTCCTTAAATAATTAAAAATAAATCTATTGTATGATCAGTAATCTCACTTCTGGGTATTTATCCAAAGGAAATAAAAACAATCAGTCAAAAAGGCATCAGCACACCCATGTTTATTGTAGTATTATACAAAATGGAATATGTGATACACACACAAACACACACACAGGAATATTATTCAGTCATGGAAAAGAAAAAAGGGAAATATTGTTGTTTTCAACAATATGGATGGGCCTCAAAGGCATTATGTTAAGTGAGAGTAGACAGAGAAAGACATATATGTGGAATCTAAGAAAGCTGAATTCACAGAAATAGTGGGATGGTGATTACCAGGGCCTGGCAGGATGGGGAGAATTGAGGAAATGTTAGAAGGTCCAGACTTAAGACTGTTGCATAATAATTCTGGAGATGTAATGCACAGCATAGTGATCATAGTCAACAATGCCATATTATAGTCTTCAAAGTTGCTAAGAGATTAGAATATTGTTTCACCCCAAAAAAGAAATGATCACTATGTGATGTGACAGAAGTGTTAGATAATGCTACAGCTGCAATATATAAATGTATAAAATTAACATGTTGAATACCTTAAACTTACACAATGTTATGTGTCAATTATATATCAATCAAAAAAGACACATGAAAAAAGACAGTGTGGAGATTCCTTAAAAAATTAAAGATAGAGCTACCCTATGACCCTGCAATTGCACTACTGGGCATTTACCCCAAAGATACAGATGTAGTGAAAAGAAAGGCCATATGCACCCCAATGTTCATCACAGCAATGGCCACAATCGCCAAACTGTGGAAAGAGCCAAGGTGCCCATCAACAGATGAATGGATAAAGAAGATGTGGTACATATATACAACGGAATACTATGCCTCCATCAGAAAGGACGATTATCCAACTTTTGTAGCAACATGGACTAGACTGGAAGAGATTATGCTGAGTGAAATAAGCCAAGAAGAGAAAGTCAAGTATCACATAGTTTCACTTACTTGCGGTGCATGAGGAGTAACCTGGAGGACAGTGGGAGAAAGAAAGTAAATGGGAACTAGGGTAATCTAGGGAGGGAAACGAAACAACAGAGACTTTGGACACAGAAACAAACTGAGGGACTTGGAGGGAGGGGGTTGGAGGGATGGGAGAGCCTGGTGGTGGGTACTGGGGACACCTAAAACGTGGAGCACTGGGTATGGGGAATGGGGAATGAATCTTGGAACACTGGAAAAAAAAATTTTAGTAACAATAAAAAAATATATATATACAAAGAACTCTTAAAACCCAATAAAAAAGCAACCTGATTAAAACATGGGCCAAAGACATTGACACACCTTATCAAAGAAATGCATAGATGATGAGCAGATGAAAAGATGCTCCACCTCATATGGCAACAGGGAAATGGTGATTAAAGTAACAATGAAATACCAGTCCAAACTTATTAGAATGTCCAAAATCTATAACACTAACCCCTCACCAAATGATGGAGAGAATATGGAACAAGAGAAACTCTCATTCATTACTCATAGGAATGCAAAATGATATGGACACTTTGGAAGACAGTTTAGTGGTTCTTTACAAAATTAAACATACTATTAACACATAACCAAGCACATTCACAAGTAGATGTTTATTCAAAGGAGTTGAATATATGACTCTACAAAAAACCTTCACATGGATGTTTCCAACCAAAACTTGAAACAACCAAGATGTCTTCAGTAAGTGAATAAATAAATGAACTGTGGCACATCCAGACAATGGAATACTACTCAGTGCTAAAAATAAATGAGCTATCAAATGATGAAAAGACATGGTATTACCTTAAATACTTATTATGAAGTCAAAAAAGCCAATTTTTAGGTCTATACAAAATTCATTATACAGTTAAGAGTTCAAGACAAGAATAATTTTGCAATATATACAAATATCAAATCATTAGGTCATACACTGAAGGTAATATAATATTATATGTCAGTTACATCTCAACCAAAAGACAAGAAAATGAAAGCTTCTCCATCTTCTTGTTTTTATCCATGTAATACTTGAAACTTAAATTTTTAAAATTTATGGACACTTTTAATTTTTAAAATATATTAAAATGTTTCAAAAAAAGGTCAAATGTAGCTAAGGAGTTCAAACTTGATTGTCATATAAATACATTTTAATGTACTACTATTGTTTGCATATTTTTGCCATTAAACTTTAAATTTTGGCCTTATTTGAACTAATATCATTTTGAGCAAAAACATTGGCTCAATAGCTACATGGCTGTCAACTTGGTTGAGACCAAATGACTGACTTTATGTGACACAAAAATCTCCTAATGAATAATACCTTACCCTGAATAATCTTTTATAGAGTGTTGAATAATCCACATACTAAACAACAGTAAAAGGGAATTAAAAAAAGTCACAAAGCATTTAGATATGGTGGGGGAAAAATAAGCCATCTGACCTGAATACCATATTTTATTTCAAAGAAAATTATACTATAAGTGAATCATGTTCTGAAAATTTGTCAAATATATTTTAAAATGTTATTATTTTTCATGAGTTTTGTGTCAAAACAGGTATCAGAAACTTATTAAATTCATTTGTCATGAAAATTATAAAGTTTACTACATTTTAATAATAAACCACTCAGTTTTAAAAAATGAAGTATTTTTCTCATTGTTCAGCAACAATTACTTTTTATGAGTTGACACAGTTTTTGATTGAGTCTGTCAGTAGAACTTGTATAATTCTCTTGCTGTAATAAATGAGATATTCAGGTTCTAGTTTCCATTAAAATAGATTTTAGAAAATAACAATTCTGGGATTTATTAGATTTTCCAGCAAAGCATTGTAATTATCTCATATATCAACCATAACTAGTGCTTATTACAAGTGCCAGTTGTAATCATTTGCTGATTTTGTTGATGTTCAAAGAATACTGAAGATATATTTGCAGTTTACCTTAACATGATGAGTTCTGAACCTTAAGTTTCCTTTTAAATTTTTGATAAATATTTGTGTAGAGAATATAATGGTTTTCTATAAGAATTCACATAACCATGAAAAGCTAATTGATTATATTTTCTTTTGATCCTTAAAGAGTTTTAGGTCTCTAAACCTTTTATATCAACCCTTGGTTTATGAAATTCAAAACTCTGTCCTGTTTTGCTTCACATCCATTGATTTTTCTGGCTGTGTACTTGACTGTTTCTCAAATTATTTGAACTGATACTTGAATGCAGCTTTCATTGTACCAATGAGAAAGTTTGGATCCAGGGAGAAATAGAAGATAACTTTTTTTTTTTAAGATTTTTTTTATTTATTTGACAGAGAGAAACACAGCCAGAGAGGGAACACAAGCAGGGGGAGTGAGAGAGGGAGAAGCAGGCTTCCCGCCAAGCAGGGAGCCCAATGTAGGGCTCGATCCCAGATCTCTGGGATCAGGACCTGAGCCAAAGGCAGTCGCTTAACCAACTGAGCCACCCAGGCGCCCCAGAAGATGACTTCTTGAATATGATGAAATATTTAGTAAGTTAAGCAAAGTAATTTTTTTAAAAAGACCCAAATATGGTTTCATAAACCTCCTCCTGCTCACCAATTTTTAAGAATTCAAAAATAAGACCAATGGAACAGAGTAGAGAGTCCAGATCTGGACCCACAAATCTATGGTCAAATCACCTTTGACAAATCAGGAAAAAATACCCAGTGGAAAAAAGACAGTCTCTTCAATAAATGGTGCTGGGAAAATTGGAAAGCTACGCATAGAAGAATGAAACTGGACCATTCTCTTATGCCACAAACAAAGATAAGCTCGAAATGGATGAAAGACCTCAATGTGAGGTAGGAATCCATCAGAATCCTGGAGGAGAACATAGGCAGTAACTTCTTTGACATCAGCCACAGCAACTTCTTTCAAGACACATCTCCAAAGGCAAAGGAAACAAAAGCGAAAATGAACTTTTGATACTCCATCAAAATAAAAAGCTCTGCACAGCAAAGGAAACAGTCAACAAAACAGAGACGCAACCCACGGAATGGGAGAGGATATTTGCAAATGACACTACAGACAAAGGGCTGATATCCAAGATCTATAAAGAACTCCTCAAACTCAACACCCAAAAAGAAGATGCTCACATCAAAAAATGGGCAGGAGACATGAAGAGGCACTTCTCCATAGAAGACAAAAAATGGCTAACAGACACATGAAAAAATGTTCATCACTAGCTATCAGGGAAATTCAAATCAAAAACCACACTGAGATACCAACCTTATATCAGTTAGAATGACCAAAATTAACAAGACAGGAAACAACAAGTGTTGGAGAGGCTGTCGAGAAAAGGGAACCCTCTTACATGTTGGTGGGAATGCAAGTTGGTGCAGCTGCTTTGGAAAACAGTGTGGAGATTCCTTTAAAAAACTAAAAATAGAAAGGGAACTCAGAGAATCGATTCCATTTACTATAGCACCAAAAACTATAAGATACTTAGGAATAAACCTAACCAAATAAGTCAAGGATCTGTACTCAAGGAACTACAGAACACTCATGAAATAAATTGAAGAAGACACAAAAAGATGGAAGAGCATTCCATGCTCATGGATCGGAAGAATAAACATTGTCAAAATGTCTATACCGCCCAGAGCAATCTACACTTTCAATGCTATTCCGATCAATATTCCACCAACATTCTTCAAAACGTTAGAACAAACAATCCTAAAATTTATATGGAACCAAAAAAGACCCCAAATCGCTAAGGAATTGCTGAAGAAGAAAAGCAAAGCTGGGGGCATCTCATTAACTGACTTCAGGCTTTATTACAAAGCTGTGATTACCAAGACAGCATGGTACTGGCACAAAAACAGAGAAATAGACCAATGGAACAGAGTGGAGAGCCCACATATGGACCCACAAGTCTATGGTCAAATCATCTTTGACAAATCAGGAAAAAATACCCAGTGGAAAAAGGACAGTCTCTTCAATAAATGGTGCTGGGAAAATTGGACAGCTACATATAGAAGAATGAAACTAGACCATTCTCTTACACCATACACAAAGGCAAACTCAAAATGGATGAAAGACCTCAACGTGAGGCAAGAATCCATCAAAAGCCTGGAAGAGAACATAGGCAGTAACCTCTTTGACATCGGCCACAGCAACTTCTTTCAAGACACGTCTCCAAAGGCAAAGGAGACAAAAGCGAAAATGAACTTCTGGGACTTCATCAAAATAAAAAGCTTCTGTACAGCAAAGGAAACAATCAACAAAACAAAGAGGCAATCCACAGAATGAGAGAAGATATTTGCAAATGACACTACAGACAAAGGGCTGGTATCCAAGATCTATAAAGAACTACTCAAACTCAACACCCAAAAAGAAGATGAACACATCAAAAAATGGGCAAGAGACATGAAGAGGCACTTCTCTGTAGAAGATACACAAATGGCTAATAGACACATGAAAAAATGTTCAGCGTCACTAGCTATCAGGGAAATTCAAATCAAAACCACTCTGAGATACCACCTTACACCAGTCAGAATGGCCAAAATTAACAAGACAGAAAACTACAAGTGTTGGAGAGGCTGCGGAGAAAAGGGAACCCTCTTACACTGTTGGTGGGAATGTAAACTGGTGCAGCCCCTTTGGAAAACAGTGTGAAGATTCCTTAAAAAAATTAAAGCTAGAGCTACCCTATGACCCTGCAATTGCACTACTGGGCATTTACCCCAAAGATACAGATGTAGTGAATAGAAGGGCCATATGCACCCCAATGTTCATCACAGCAATGGCCACAATCGCCAAACTGTGGAAAGAGCCAAGGTGCCCATCAACAGATGAATGGATAAAGAAGATGTGGTACATATATACAATGGAATACTATGCCTCCATCAGAAAGGATGATTATCCAACTTTTGTAGCAACATGGACTGGACTGGAAGAGATTAAGCTGAGTGAAATAAGCCAAGAAGAGAAAGTCACATGGTTTCACTTACTTGTGGTGCATAAGGGGTAACCTGGAGGACAGTGGGAGAAGGAAAGTAAATGGGAACTAGGGTAATCTAGGGAGGGAAACGAAGCAACAGAGACTTTGGACACAGAAACAGAGGGACTTGGAGGGAGGGGGGTGGAGGGATGGGAGAGCCTGGTGGTGGGTACTGGGGACACCTAAAGCGTGGAGCACTGGGTGTGGGGAATGGGGAATGAATCTTGGAACACTGGAAAAAAAAATTTTAGTAACAATAAAAAAAATAGCAGTATAAATAAAAAAAACAAAACAAAACTAAAAATAGAGCTACCATACGACCTTGCAATTGCACTACTGGATATTTACACCAAAGATACAGATGTAGTGAAAAGAAGGGACATATGGACCCCAATGTTCATTGCAGCAATGGCCACAATCACCAAATTGTGGAAAGAGCCAAGGTGCCCTTCAACAGATGATTGGATAAAGAAGATATGGTCCATATAATCAATGGAATATTACACCTCCATCAGAAAGGATGAATACCCAACTTGTGTAGCAACAAGGACTGGATTGGAAGAGATTATGCTGAGTGAAATAAGCCAAATAGAGAAAGTCAAATATCACATGGTTTCACTCTTGTGTGCATAAGGAGTAATATAGAGGACAGTAGGAGGCAGAAAGGAAATTGGAAGTAGAGTAAATCAGGGAGGGAAATAAAACTTAAGAGACTTTGGACTCAGAAAAAAACTGAAGGTCTTGGAAGGGAGGCGGTGAGGGGATGAGTGAGCCTGGTGGTGGGTACTGAGGGCACGTATTGCATGGAGCACTGTGTGTGGGGCATAAACAATGAATCTTGGAACACTGAAAATAAATAAATTAATTTAAAAAAAGAATTCAAAAACATAAGCTACCATATCCTCACTCTGCATATTCTTTAAGTTCAGGTGTGATAAGCTCGATTCCAGTAATAGGTAAAATTACATATTTGTGAAAGATGAAATAGAAAAAATATGCATTAATTATCTTATTTTGTTGACTACTATAATTTATTTTGTATATTTTTCACATTGTATTTACATTTTCAATGAAATCATGCTTTGTGATTCTGAACTGATTAATGATTAATAAATAGGAAGCTAAAACTTATGTTTCTACAAAACTCACAACATGATTTCCGGAGAAGTTACTGATATAAACTAGGGTTCCTGAGGCATATTTAGGTGATCATAGTTTTAAGCAATATTATTAGAGGTTTTGACAACTAAAGACCAAAGTAAAAGTATTGCTGATATATATCTTCCTTCTATATTTTTCCTTCTGCAGATTTATCAGAAATAGTAGGTCATTTTAGGACCAAGATACTTTGTAGTAGAATATGGCTTACATTTTAGTGGCAATCATTTGAAAAAATAAATATGACCTTCTTTGAGAATATGATTTTTAAAGCTTACCTATTAACACTACTTAGAACAACTGTAGCAAAGTGGGAATTAAGTATAAGAAAGTGCAAAGACCTATGGCATTTCTTCTCCTTTACCATCAAGGTTCTGATACCAACTTTAAATGTGTGATTTAGCAGCATAATACACAGTTAACATTCTGACATACACAAGCCATTCTTAGTCTATGGTTCCTGGTACAACAGTGCACCAATTTTATTACCAAAACTTTCTGAGTGACTGAGTTAAATAAGTTTGTACCTCTGTAAATTTTTGAGCTCCACCATTTATTTCAAATAAATTTGTACCTCTGTAAATTTTTGAGATCTACCATTTATTTCATTCAATAACAAGTGCATTAAGTCTATACCCAGTCTTATAACCATACTATGCCCATGCTACAAATATGTAATTATTAGTTATAACTCAGAATCTCTGGTGGCACAGATCAAAATCTATCCACTTTTACAAGTCAATATTTTATATTATCCTTAAACATCTTACTAAAGGTTAAATTTAACAACCTGCAATCTAGGAGAACAATCCTTGACCTGTAATTTTTCAATCCCTCTTTTTTCTATCTCTCTTTACTCCACATCATCAAACAGCAAATCATACACTGTGCCACTTGATGACAAGTTACATTCAGCATTCCAACATACATAAGAAATAGGTAGAGATTTACTTCAATCCCAAATTGTTCTTCTATTTTTTTTTTTTTATCCAGAGTAACACTGAATTATATTATAGGTAATTTTAATTTGTATTTGAATTCTATTCTGCTTTGATGAGTTTTCTGGTGCATTGATAATATAATAATATAATCCTGTGATTATTTTAAATCATTTTTAAAAAAATATGAACCAACTATAAGGAAATACTTTGTGGGCAATGCATTACTTTAAAAACTTTAGTAAAATCTTGATTGTGTTTTAGATAGGAAAACTAGTTTAACATCTTGTTTTTCTAGAATTAGGATATGACCATGTCCCCGGTAGATTTTTAAGAACAAATGAGTTTAAAGATTGAGAATATATATTTGATTGTTAAACTTTGAATATAATTATAAAAAGACTGCCCTCCCAATGAGGTTTTATGGATTGTTGAACAGAAGGCAGATACCCAATACCTGATGTGTGCCTGGATGAGATGATTTTATGGAAATTGTATTCTTATCAAAAAAGATTGAAAGTTTTCAGAAAATCTCACAGGTAATTATCCAGGCAGCTTTTGGTATGTGATTGATTGCTTTTGAAACACTTTAGAACCCCTTGAGCAGAAGCAGAGTTAAAAGCTTAAGTCTAGACATGAGATCATCGTTCTTCATTATCACATTCTATGGAAAGAAAAAGTGATATCCTGGTGATTAAAATATACATTCTTATTTTTTAATTTTCTTTGTAATAATTTATTTTATTTTTTCAGTGTTACAAAATTCATTGTTTATGCTCTACACCCAGTGTTCCATTCAATAGGTGCCCTCCTTAATACCCACCACCAGGCTCACCCATCTCCCCATCCTCCTCCCTTCCAAATCCCTCTGAGTCCAAAGTCTCTCATGGTTCATCTCCCTCTCTAATTTACCCCAATCCAAATTTCCTTCCCTTTTCTTACTGTCCTCCATGTTACACCTTATGCTCCACAAGTAAGTGAAACCATATGATACTTGGCTTTCTCTGCTTGGCTAATTTCACTCAGCATAATCTCCTCCAATCCTGTCCATGTTGCTACAAACGTTGGGTATTCATCCTTTCTGATGGAGGCGTAATATTCCATTGAAAATATACATTCTTATTGATAGAATTTTCCATTGAAAACGTAATTATTCTTGTTTGAATCCATTGTGTTTCCTACATCTGAGGATTCGTGTCTTTAGCCCAGCTTGGAAAATCATGTGCTGTTTGTTATCTCTTCAAATAATAAGTCTCTTCAATTCTCTATACTCATGGCTCCTAGAATCCCATTAGATTGGTGTTGGCCCTTTGTAAAGCTTTGAAAGCTTATTTATGTTGTCTTACCTCCAGGATCAACATGAATAAATTGTTTTGTCTCATTTCATTGAAGCCAGGTCTATTGTACCTTTGCCAAGATGAAAAAGGCCTGAGCCTGGCAATTATGGCAAATTAGCAGCTGTAGAAACAGTAAAACCTCACTTGGTAAGCATATGTGCTATTTGGAATAATTTGAATCATTTGGTACTTCTGTTTGCAGATAACCAGAAAAATAACTTCTGATATTGAAAGAAAAGCAAATTTATTTTATAGGTTACATATTCCAAAATGGTAATCCTTGCCATTTGCTTCTGCTCCTTTCCCCTTTTCCTCTTTCCATTTTCAGATATAACTTTTTCTTCAAAATCCCACATATCATCTGGTCTCACCATATCTACATCTTTTGACTTAATTCACTTACATGAGCATGGTGAAAACAGTTGTTCGCAAGTACCAAGATCCTCTCAGGTGCAAAAACAAAAATAAAAAGGGGTGAGGGAGGAGAATTTTGTTTTGTGTTATTTTGTTTTGTTTTGTTTTCTTCTGATGGGCTTTTACACATGTCCAGGATGCATTCTGATTGAAACATTTTAACAGTAATGCTCAAACTGACATGAATTAATGCAGCTGGAGTGATCGAACTGCACTGTTTGGACAAGGATGTGTCACATAACCCAAGGCAGGTATAGTAAATAAAATACATGTACCCCAAGCAGGCAAGATAAGGTTCCTAAAAGACATTTCAAATACACTTACTAGTAGAAAATGGAATAGTTATTGGATGAACAGAATCAGCATATGTTCACCTTAGTAAGATATTAAGGTAATTGACCAGAAGCCAAGTTTCACAAGTATCTACAGAATTCAAAAAAAAAAAAAAAGGATATGTATGGTATACATTAACAAGATTCAAAATTACCTAAATGTGAAGTTAATATATTCACTATATGTTGAATTATATATGCTTGCAATAAATTTTATTAATGCTTCCTATTCAGTTTTCTTTCTGTTGTGCCTCTCTCTGAAGCAGAAATATATATCCTTGCCCTGGAGTTCTAGGGTTGGCTTGGATTGGCCAGTGAAATATTAATACAAATGCCATTTGTTACTTCTTGGCAGAAGCTTTAAAGCTATTGTGTGATTTCCCATGTCTTTTTTTTTTCACTCATTCACAGTGACTCTGAACATACTCAGAGGCTGAGGAGTGAAATAAAGTGCAGTGGAACAAAATGAAGCTGATATGGATAGACATGTTGTTTGAGTTAAAAAAAATAAACATTCGTTGATACAAGCTACTAAAAGTTTAAAGTTATTTGTTGCTGTAGTATTACAGTACAAATCCTGAATGATACAATCTTTTTTTGTGTGTGTTAAAAAATGTATATCAGGAACTCTCATAGTCAAAATAAGTAAAAAGATAAAGCTATTAACTTGTCAGTGCCCCCCCCACAATTAAATTATCTGAGAATGCTACTGTAGAGAGTATCTTTTGAAGAGAGGTTGCATTATCTTGAAACCTAAAATGAAATCACATTTCTTTCTTTGGATGCACACATTTGTATTACACAGGCTTCCACCCTGATTGGCTATAGATTATTTTATTCCATTAACCTTGAGAAACCTCAAGGAATTCTTATGCTTAAATAGTCCACAAATTAGTCCTTGCCATGCATTCTATTCTTCCCCTCCTTAAATCAATAATGTAGCCCACTCAGGTAGCTGCTGCTCCCCTGGGATTTTTTTTTTTTTTTCAGATTTTATTTATTTATTTGACAGAGAGATATATAGAGAGAGCACAAGTAGGCAGAGCAGCAGGCAGAGGGAGAGGGAGAAGCAGGCTCTCCACTGAGCAGGGAGTTCCATGCTAGGCTCAGTCCCAGGACCTTGGGATCCTGACCTGAGCCAAAGGCAGCCGCTTAACAACTGAGCCACCCACATGCCCCTCCCCCAGGATTTTTATAAGAAGCATTAGTAAAGGCCCATTATCTAATACTCTACAGCTACGACAAGACAATTTCACTTGGGGAAGATCTTTAAGGACTGGAGGATAAGAGAGGAATTTTAAAAAGACAATTTAAAGAATTCCACTAGATATGGTTATTACCAAAGAATTTTAATCACAGTTACTCTTAATCCAACAGTGATTTTAATTTTGCATATCTAAATGCCCAAATATAAGAAGTTTTCTATATGCTGGGCCCCAAAATGTTCTTTCCTAAAGAATTAATAACAACAAAACCATATATTTCCAAGTTTAAGATTTCTTTTTTTTTTTTAACACTTTTATGGAACACATTTTTACAATGTATTTAAGATTCAGATCTTATTCAAAATACTTTCAGGCAAAAAAATCCCCTCAGGCATGAAATATATATATATATATACTTTTTTTTTGCATATAGCCTATTCTGCATTTTCAATAGTCACTTTGCCCCTGATAATAGAAAACACAAATAAGTCTGTTCTATAGAGACTTGATCAAATCAGTATTTTCTAAATCATTTCATGTTTAATTTAATTCAGTTCTAGATTTCCACACACTGACTTGTCTTCCCAAGATGGTATGTGCTTTAGTGCTACATGAATTCCATATTATCATTGGGGAAGAAGTGTCTGATCCAAAGCCATTCTTGGTCTTCTCACCATCCCTGGTCACTGAGCCATGAGTTCTTTCTTTTCTTTATCTTGTTACATTTGTTGGTGCCCTTCTTAGTCGTTTTTCACCCTTCTGGAAACAATCATATGCTCTCTCATACCTTTATCTGCAGAGAGACGACAGTGATCATCTTGGCACAACAAATTTCCTTAAGGTATTTCTAGTTTTTCCAAGCTTCAACAGGAAGAAAGGCAAAGCAGTCTGCGTGACTAAAATTCTTTTTTATATCTAGGATTTCTACTGCATGCACTTTTGCCTACATTGGTGCTTGGTACCTTTACAAGGACCAAGAGACAATCAACATTTCTTCTATTCCTCTTCTTTTGGGATCTGGTCCATCTACCCAGGTAACATTTATATAATCAAGGAGGATTAAGTACCATAGTGCCCCATTTGTTCTTTTACCAATGTATTGCTATAGCTTAGTAGGCTCTGTACCTTCCACAGCTTAGACATTAAACTCAAAAGTTTCTTTCTTGGGGCACCTAGGTTCCTTTATCAGTTGAGTGTCTGACTCTTGATTTCAGCCCAGGTCATGATTTCAGAGTTGTGGAATCCAAATTTGCGTTGGGCTCCATACTGAGCTTAGAGACTGCTTAAGAGTCTTTCTCTCCTTCCCCCTGCCTCACCATCTCTTTACCTCTCTTAAAAAAAAAAAGTTTCTTTCCTTTTCTTTTTAAAGATATGAGAGAGAACACAGGAATGGGGGAAGGGCAGAGGGAGAGGGACAAGCAGACTCCCTACTTGATCTCAGGATCCAGGCATCATGACCTGACCAGAAGGCACACACTTAAAGATCGATGTTCGCTCTAATCTATTTTCAATGTTTTCGTATATATGAAATCTTTCACAAAAAATTTGGGGTAACTTCTCAAAATCCTCACCTCTTTCATGAGTTTCAAGAATCCATTTGGTATATAAAACAGAAAGAAACCATGTCTTTGATGTCTGGCTTCTGAGTATTTCTCCTGAGGCAACACATGCTTTTGGCTTCATAGTGTTATAAGAAAATGTGTGAAAAGTAATAGAGTAGAACCTTGGTTAATATTCTAAAATTGTGTTAAGATGAGCTCTGCAGATAAAATATATACATATGAAATTAATTTATCTATATATCTTATGGATAACATCTGATTTTTTTAAAAGATATAAACAAACCACATTTTGAACAGCTTAGATTCTTATTTCCTAATTTTTTCACCAAGTTCTATATTATGGAAATCTGTTCATATTTTGAAATTCACTAGAGTAAATGGTATTTCTTTGCTGTAGGACATTTTATGGTTTGAACATTTCAAACGAACATTTGTTTTTTACATGTAATTTATTTCCAAATTTCTTCCCTAAATAATAATAAATGATAAAATAAAAAATAATAAAATTATATTTATGTGAATACCCTCAAGCTATTTCTTAGGGATAAAATCCTAAGAAGTGGAATTATTGAGGGAAATAATATGGATCTGTTCAATATTTTTGTTATGTACCGCACCACTGCTTTTCAAACGATTTATATACATTTCCTCCCACAAAAGATACACATATCCATTTCAACACATTTCTTCAACAACATAAGTGACATATTTTCCTCTGTATGAAATTCATAGGCAAAATGATTCTTTATAAAATTAATTTCTTTTATTTTTAGCAAAGTTAACAATTCACAGTGTGCCATATATCTGTATTTGTATGTACAATTTGCAGATTTTCTATTCACATCCTTTGCCCATTTTTAAAAAGATGTTCTCTATTTATTTGAGAGAGAGAGACAGAGAGAGAGAGAGAGAGAGAGAGAGAGAGAGTGTGTGTGTGTGTGTGTGTGTGTGTGTGTAAGAGAGTAGAAGCAGGAGAGGGAGAAGCAGGCTGCCATCCAGCAGGGAGCCCAGTGAAGGGCTCCATCCTAGGATTCTGGGATCATGACCTAAGGTGAAGGGAACTGTCTAGCCAACTGAGCCACCCAGGTGCCCTTCCTTTGTCCATTTTTAAAATAATCCTATTATTAATCTATAAGAGCAATTTATATACTAAGTATTTTCTAGATTTTAATCTGCTGAATTATATTATAATCTTACTTCTTAAATTAGGTATTTGCCTTTTAATTCTGCTTGTGTTAATTTTGAGGACTATAGAATATGTTAACTTGGGGCATCTGGGTGGCTCAGTCAGTTAGGCATCTGTCTCAAACTCAGGTAATGATCTCAGGGTCCTGGGATCGAGGCCCACATCAGGGCTCCCTGCTCAGCAAGGAGTTTGCTCCTCCCTTACTCTTTGCCTCTCCACCCCACTCATGTTCTCTCTCTCTCTCTATCAAATAAATAAATAAAATATTTTTTAAAAAGGAATCTGTTAACTTATAACTGTATGTCTTTCAAAATTATATTTTTTCTTAGCAAGAAATTTGCATAGTTAACTCAACTATTTAACTATAATATCTAGTTCTTTTACAGTTTTATCTACTATATGTGACATTAGTATATATTTAGAAATTTTCATGCAAGGACCCAAAGTGAAAGAAACATTTCAGCTTATCTGAAATCTCACCAGGGAGAGCATTGGAAACATAGTCACATGTTTGCTTTCCTTAACTTGTTCCTGGATTTCATGCATCGATTTCAATCATCCTTTACTGGTGAAAACAAATAATGTGGCCTCATCCAACATAAAAAGAGAGGGGATAAGCAACCTTATCATGAATGCCAAAAGACTGGATACACTAATAATTGTGAAGAGTTCTATAACTATAAGATAAACGGTTAATAAATGAGGCAGGAAAGGGAGACTATATGAAGTTAAGATGAAGAACTGCCACAATGTTGGAAACCAGATCAATGTTCAACCTCAGATATTAAAATTAAAGACTTAAACAAGCTAGACAAGCATGTGGCCATGAAAGTCACAAATCTATTTCTTTACAAAAGGAGGTGCCAAATACAGATGATAAGTGAGTATATAACTTGAGGAGTGTCTGGATTTTTTTTTTTTAACTTTAAAGTATATAATTCCACAGCTTTGAAATTTCTCTACACACTTCAAATATACAATATAAAAGAAGCATAAATTGTTAACAAAAATCTAACAAGTATTGTACAAAAAGAAAAGATGACAGAAAAATCTTCATCAAAATGCTAGTACATGTCATCCAGTTGCATGGATTAATAAAAGAATAATATAACTTGACCAAGCTGGGTATACCAATGAATGCATGGTTATTAACTGTGAAATGTAATATTAAAAGAGAGCATTATTTCTTTATTCAAGAATTTCAGGGTGCCTGGGTGGCTCAGTTGGTTGGGCGACTGCCTTTGGCTCAGGTCATGATCCCGGAGACCCAGGATCAAGTCTGGCGTTGGGCTCCCTGCTCAGCGGGAAGCCTGCTTCTCCCTCTCTCACTCCCCCTGCTCGTGTTTCCTCTCTGGCTGTGTGTTTCTCTCTGTCAAATAAATAAAATCTTAAAAAAAAAAAATTCACCCCAATACACTATTCACAATAGATGTTACATATACATCTAACTGGAAAGCTAAACCAGGATCAGCCATCTCACTGGGTTTGCTAAGAGGTAGCTAAGTTGGTCCTTAAACCATTTCTTCTGCTATTTTCCAGTTAACTTATTTGCCAAAGGGAGTATACAGTAAGTAGCAAGGAAGGGATTTAATCCAACTCTAGTCAATATTACTATAGTTATTAATGCTCATGAAACATAAACAGCCTAAAGGTGTTTTCTATAAGATAGCGTTTCAGGTAAGTGCCTTAATTCAAAATATTTTACGAAAATCACTAGTTTTTATAAAAGCCCTTGACAAATATTTTTAAATTAAATAATAAAAGAGATACAATAAAAGAGATACAAATTAACAAGACTATCCAAATACAATTATATGTATATCAATGAAGTAATGAAATGGAGGGGGGAAAAAACCTTCAAAAACAACATGTAAGAGGAATTAAAAATAGTTTCCCTCTTGTGTCTTGTATAGGAAACTCCTAAGGGTCTGATCTTTCTTGTGTCCTCTGTCACATCCTTTAGATAAGTGACTAGCAAGTTAAGCACATAAGAGAAGACATTATGAAATTGATAGAATATTGTGTTCCTGAATTAGATGACATAATATTATAAAGACATTAATTTCCTATAAAACTCCATACAAATTTAAATTCATTCCATTTAAAACTCTGATGAAAAAAACGGAACTTTACAAAATTATTCTGACATCATTTGGAGGAATAAATGGTTGAGGATAGCTAAGGTAAATTTTAAAAGAACAATAATTGGAGGGAATTGTTCTACCACATGCTAAAATGTTTTATATGTTAAAGTAAATTAATGCAGTGTTTTACCTGCCCAATATATTAAAACAGAACTATCTAACAAGGTAAAGAGTGAGAAATCAAACTTACCATTTCTTTAGTACATACCTATTGAGCTTCTAAGGAAAGGCTAAGCTCTGTAGATATATACTGGGAAAAAGATTAGATCCTTTCCATAAGTACTATTAGTGTTTTTTTTCCAAAATATTTTGTTTTCAGTATCTTGAGCATGTTCTATTTTTTTAACAACCTGAGGTTCTCCTCATTTATTTATTTATTCTCTCTTGCATTTATTATCTTTAAAAATGTTTTCTTTGACTTGACTTTGAGCAAGAGGGTCTTATTTTCTGTTCTATGTGCTACCTGAGAATATAGTAGATATATTCCCCCTGAGTACCCCGAATACCATGACTTTTTACTCATAGCTGAGAATATTTATTTTAAATATTAAGAGGTATGGTCTCTTTGTATGGTGTCATCCACCTGTCTACTTTGGATACTTTTGTGGTAGGAGAAGATATCCCAGGACTCTTCTCCACACAAAGGCAAGTGCCATTTATTCTAAAGCAGTCCTAGTACTTAGTCTTCTCCAAAGAGTGAAGGTATAACTCTAATACCAGGAACATTCCACTCATTTATTCTTCTAGACTTTACCCTATCTTCTGCCAGTTTCATATGTCTAGATTTAAAATAGTATCTTCTATTCACTTCTGTAGGTAGATATGTTACTTTGCTTAATTTTTTCCTTTTATTAAAATATAATATTAACATAGTGGGAAGAATAGACTATTCTGATTCTGTTTATACCAAAGAACAGCATTCAGGCAACAGGGTTTTTGTTTTTTGTTTTTTTTTTTAAATTTTATTTATTTATTTGACGGAGAGAGATCACAAGTAGGCAGAGAGGCAGGCAGAGAGAGAGGAGGAAGCAAGCTCCCTGCTGAGCAGAGAGCCTGATGTGGCCTTGATCCCAGGGTCCTGGGATCATGACCGGAGCTGAAGGCAGTCGCTTAACCAACTGAGCCACACAAGTGCCCCAAGGCAACAGAGTTTTTATGTCTCACTCTGTCTAATTAGATTTTTATGTGTCTGTGGTATAAGGGATAGAAATATTAGACTATTTTTGACCCTTACCTAAAACATGTACATTATAACAATTTTAGGTGTTCTAGAATCACATTTTATATTATAAGATATTTTGTTTGTGATATACATGCATACAAATTCATACTCTAATAAAAATATATATACATAAACAAAATTTTCTTTACATTTATAACATTGATATGTTTAAATGTTTCAAATTTGTTACGTTATTTTATCTTATGTTTATTAGATATATATAGTTATTTACTATATTTCCCTAATAATTTTGTTTACTTTATTCTTTCCTGCATTGCTTTATTTTTATAATGAAGATTTTGTTTTGGCCCTATGGTTATCTTTTATTCAATATCTTTTATAATGTCTTTGTCCTTTTCATCACCTAGATTTCTAATTGTTTTGCCAGCTTTAAAAGATTGGCTTTGAATCCTACCTGTCCCCAATGCAATAATCAATACAGCTACTTCACTAGACTTTTTCAACCTTTTTTTCCCCATTTTTAAGCTATATACTTTCTATTTTATTAGAGGACATAATGCTTTAATATTATTATCTATTTCCCCAATCTTTATCATGGTATTAGTCTTACATAGCCAATTAAATACATAAAATACTCATGGTCCATCTATTTGCCAGTTTCCTTTGTCATTCCTTAGTTGAATAAAGTTTACATTTCAGTAGATTTCTCAAAAAGAGCTAATGATTACACTATTCCTTGATTCATAAACATTTAAAACTTTCTCAGTCATACTTGAAAGACCCCTTAGCTGGTATAAAATTCTTGACACAAACATTGTTGAGTTTCTTTGAAAGGATGCTCCAGTGTTGATGATTGCTATATTGCTCTTAAAAATTTGTATGTGTTAGGGCACCTGGGTGGCTCAGTTGGTTAAGCGACTACCTTTGGCTCAGGTCATGATCCCTGGAAACCTGGGATCAAGTCCCACATTGCGCTCCCTGCTCGGCAGGAAGCCTGCTTCTCCCTCTCCCACTCCCCCTGCTTGTGTTCCCTCTCTGGCTGTATTTCTCTCTGTCAAATAAACAAAATCTTAAAAAAAAAAAAAAAAAAAGAAGATTTATGTGAAATTGGTTCTTTCCTTTGGGATTGTCTTTTATTCACTGTTAGTTCAAAGATATTTTAGAGATTTGTGCCTTAAAAAATTAATTGTTATATTAGAATATACTCAGAGTTGACTCATTTAGTTTAATATTGCCATGAAAATGACTGAGTCTTTACATATGGAGATGCATATTCTCTTTTATTCCTAGAAGCTTTCTTGGATTATGGCCCATTGTTTGACTTTACTTCTCCTTCTTCTCTAATCTACTCCTCTTCTCCTTCCTCATTCTTTTTTTTTTTTTTTTTTAAAGATTTTATTTATTTGCAGAGAGAAACACAGCCAGAGAGGGAACAGAGTCAGAGAGGGAGAAGCAGACTTCCTGCCAAGCAGGGAGCCCGATGTGGGACTTGATCCCGGGTCTCCGGGATCATGACCTGAGCCGAAGGCAGTCGCTCAACCAACTGAGCCACCCAGGCGCCCCCTCCTTCCTCATTCTTTACTTCTTCCTGTAATGCAATAGTTGGAATTTTGTCCACCTATTGATGGATCTTTATGATTGTTTTTATCATTTTGTTTTTTCTCCTGGCCATTGTCTTCCTCTCCTCAAGGCTCCTCATTAGAGGTTCAGTCAAATTTCTCTTCCTACCTGAAACTTGAAATGAATTTTTAGGTGTTAGAAAAATTCATCTTAATTTTTAAAAAATTTGGCTCCTGAAATTTGTCAACATTCATTTCTCTCATTCTGCGTCTCATACCATTTTCATATTATTGTTTAGCTTTATGATCTTATATATTTGCTTATCTCTAATTGTGTAAGAATAGTTTACATAAGAATATTATATTAGAGTTTCTTTGTCTTGGTGGTATTTTGAGGAATATATATTTTTTAGTCTTTATTTTATTTATTTGTTAGAGAGATAGAGAGCACAAGCCAGGGGAGTGAGAGAGGGAGGAGCAGGCTCCCTGTGGAGAAAGGAGCCCATGCGGGACTTTATCCCAGGACCCTGGGATCATGACCTGAGCCAAAGGCAGATCCTTCACAGACTGAGCCACCCAGGTGTCCCTTGAAGAATAGTTTTATTTGCAGGTTTTATTTGATTCTGGTGTTTCCTTTCTTTTTAAAATAGATTTTTTTTTCTTTAGAAGTTATCTGCTATCTCTGTTAATTCTGAAACATCCTAAATAGTCTTGAGTCAGTAACAGCAGGTGTTTCTAAGTAGGCAGGTATAATGATTTTGGGTTGTACTAGGTTTCATAGCTCCTAGCAGATTTTTCTATTGGTATGGAGGAGTGTAATTTCTTAAATGGGTAATGTTTTTATTGAAGAGGAAGGGAGGGATTGGAGGTTCTTTTTATGTTATGATACTGTTTCTGTAGGATTCACAATTTTCATCACATCTTCTCTCTTTGTCAATAGCAAGCCTTCAAGAGATAACCTCTTTCAATGTCCTTTTCTTTCTAAATTTGTGGTTTTTCAAGACTGCCATCTCTGCTTTCATACTTTCAAACTTATTCCTGTTCAGTTCCTCACTGCAGGTGTGGAACCTCCCCACTCTCAGCATTATCATTCCTCCATTTTTCCAAAGCTCTTTATTTATTTTGAATTCTTTCATAGTTGGTGATGTATTTTACTGCAAACTTAACCTCTTTTCTCATATATCTTCTTTTGGTCCTCCTCTTATGTAACAAATACTTAAACTGATGGTTGTAGAGTGGTAAATGTGATTTTTAAACTTTTGATTCCTTTCCATTTTAGACTTAATAATGCACACATTTCCACAACAGAGATAAATTTTCTTTATATAAGTGTATTTGGTAGCATGCATAACTGAGTTCTTATTAATTTATAGTAGATGATGTAGTCTCCTAAATAAGCAGGCTCCCATTACTGTTTTAGCCTAGAATTGTTTCTTTTTATGTTTTCTTCTACTGATTTAGAGATATATAATCTACTGATGGTAATTTTATAGAGAAGATATAATAACTTTGGAGAGTAAAAAATAAATCACGAGATTCTTCCAGATTCCAGATTCTTCTTTTTTAAAAAATGAGATCTTCATCGCTATTTAAACTTATGGGTAGTTAAATAGTATACTACAATTAATTTCAGGGAGATTGACTTATTACTCAAACATCTTTCCTTATTTGTCTCTATCATACAAAGTATATAAATCCCAGCATTATCACTCAATTGTACACCAATGTGCATCACTATTAAATATTAAGTTAATGTGAGGAAAGTTAAACAGGGCCTAGTAGCAGAGACTTCATACAAATATTAATGGTTAATCTCTTTCTATTTGTCTTCATCTTACTAATTTACTTAATAACACTATATTCTTAACTAAAATTTAGTAATTCTAAACAAGAATTTCTTAGGCAAATATAAGAGTAATAGATAAAGAAAAATGGGTTGGATAATTGGGAACAACTTTCCACCTTTTTCCTAAAGTATTGGGACATAGTTGGAGTGCTAATGAAACTGAATACAACCACCTTTATCTCATATCTTTGCCACTGTGTATGTATGCTTTGCTTTTGCTTTCCTTATTGTCTTTTTTGTGTGAATATTTTACACAGTATCAATGGTGTACATTACACCATATTGCTATGACAGATCCTGGTACTACAATAAATCATTCCATTTCCACTCTATTAAAATATTTTTCTTTATCTGGCTACCTAAACTCAGTTGCTTATAAGTCTTAGAAGTTTGGAAGGTGATATGCTATTTTTAAATATTTCATACAAAGAAACATTTTTATAACTCTCATTCACCTTTTTGATACTACATGGAAATGGGACAGATGTTACATATAAATTAAGAGGTAACAACTGAAGAATGGATTAAATTAATTTTAATAATGGATACTAGACATCTCAATGGTATACTTTCATTAGAACTACTTATTTTTTTAATGATTTTGGGCTTGTTACATAACATTATTTATAGAAACTTGTATAGAAGTGTATGAAAAGACAACTCTACCTTTAAAACATTTAATTCTTCCCAATATTTTGTCCTCAGAAACTTTTAGAGATAGTCAAGCAAAACAAAACAAAACTATTGAACCAGGTCCTTCTGAAGAATATAGTAAAGACTTGATGATGGAGTAAGTAGTCATAAACACTAAAATAGCAGCAAGATTTTCAAGTGTATGAGTAATATTTCTTCCAGGGGGATTATCTTTCTAGTCTAGAGTTTCACACTTTCTTTTGCCCTATTTTTCTGGGAAAGCTCAGACTTTTTTTTAGTTATATGATTTTGCCAAATGCATTTAAAGTAATAGAAAAATTATGAACATAGTGTATATGAGGCACTTCTTCAAAAGTAATTTATCAACATATATTGAATTCTTTTTTTTTAAGATTGTATTTATTTATTTGATAGAGATAGAAAGAGAGCAGAAACACGGGGGAGTGTTAGAAAGAGGGAGAGGGAGAAGCAGGCTCCCCAAGGAGCAGGGAGCCCGATGAGAGTCTTGATCCAGGGACCCTGGACCCTCCATGACCTGAGACAAAGGCAGTTGCTTGACTGAGCCACCCAGGTGCCCCCATATAGTAAATTTTTACTGTGCGTTATATACCTTACATTGATGCAGATTAATATGTGATCCTAATTTACAAAGAAATATGATGACACAGACAAACATTTAGAGAAGTGATATATAACACAGTGGTTTAGAGGGGACTTTTAAACCAAACTGCAGGTATTCAAATCCTTAGTATCTTTTTCACTAGGCAATTTAGCTTACATTGCTGTGCCTGAGTTTCCTCACTGACAAAATGAGGATAATACCTCCTTCTTAATAAAAACTGAAGATTAAGTCACTTAGTTTATGGGAAGAAAATGTACTGAGTTTATTGTCATAAAATGAGTAATCCTCAGTATTAGGGGTTATTATTTAGAACTATGGATCTCAAACTGAGGCCCATGTAGCTCTCAGAGGGGATCTGCATGCTGATAGTGCTTTTGTTATCACACTAAGTGGTATTTTTATTTTTATTTTATTTTTCAGTATTTTAATATTTTCAGTAATGGTGAAAAGGCAATAGTTGTCAAATATTTTAATGGCTTAGTTCAAATAAAAGCAAGGGCACAATATTTAACTGGTAGTCATAATATTCTTCTTTACCATGTGCATAAAGAAAAAAAGAAAAGTCAGTTTTGCTTAAGAATGCATTGATAAAGCAATAAATTCATTAATGTTAAACTGGAATCATTGGATGTATGTATTTTTAAATAGGAAGTATATATAAAGTACTTCTGTTGCACACGAAAGTATGATGATTGATTTGACATAAGTATTTGTGTAATTGTTTAAGTTGCAGTTAAACTAGCTGCATTTTTCCATTGAAATATCATAGTTATAATGGCTATCAGACAAGCTGTGTTATTCAATATTGGGTATTTGACAGGCATGTTCCTGACAATAAACAAAGTTTTTCACTTCAAGGGAAAAAATTGGCAATATTTACAGTCAACAATAAAATTTAAACCTTCAGGTGAAAATTAAAATTTTAGAAAATGTGTATCTAACACCTTGAGTTTGAGAACTGTCTGACAGGTAAATGCCTGCTTGATGAGGTTGCTAGTGATACCACTCTATGGTATTTTTGGTATTGTAAAACAAAATATGTCAGCATTTGGAAGATATGAATAACTCAATGAATAGTATTTTTAAAATAACTGATGATTAATGCTACAAAACCATACATAAAATGAGTCATTCCAAATACAGGATAGGCCAATGGATTTTAATATAACTGAACAACAAAAAAAGTTCACTCATAATGCATATTGTAACTAGCTTTTAAGAAACTAGCAATTGCCATGTTTTGGTATAACTACAAAAAGAATATCCACTGTTATCTAAAAAAGTCATTCAAATACTTCAACTTCAAAGTATATATCTGAGTGGGACTGGATTGTCTTCATGTGCATCAATAATAAAAAAGTAGCACAAGCTGTATCTACTGAATAAAAAAAGATATGAAAATATAACTGTCTTTTATTAAGCAAGACAGTTAAAGTTTGCAAATAAGGTAAATAACACCACTCTTAAAACATGTTTTGCTTTCAGGGCGCCTGGGTGGCCCAGTGTTAAATGTCTGCCTTCAGCTCAAGTCAGGAGTCCCAGGGTGGAGCCCTGCATCAGGCTCCCTGCTGGGCGGGAAGCCTGAGTCTCCCTCTCTCACTCCTCCTGATTGTGTTCCTCTATAGCTGTGTTTCTCTCTGTCAAATAAATAAAATCATAAAAAAAAAGTTTTGTTTTCAAAAATGTAGTTTTTTAGGGGCACCCAGGTGACTCAGTCATTAAGTGTCTGCCTTGCACTCAGGTCATGATCCCAGAGTCCTGGAATCCAGCCATGCCTGCTTCTCCCTCTCTCACTCCCCCTGCTTGTATTCCCTCTCAGCTGTGTTTCTCTCTGTCAAATAAATGAATAAAATCTTTAAAAAAATGTAGTTTTTTAAATGTCATGTTTACTAACATATAATGCATGCACTATTATTTTTATATAAATTGATAAAGATAGTTTTCATCTTTAATATGTAAATATCAATAGATATAGTTGATAAAGTACTGGAGTTGGCTCTTATTGGCACATGAGGGCCACTTGTTTAACATTCCAAAATTCTGACAGGTAGTTCTTAAACTATTGGCAGCTAGAAATCTGAGAAGATACCAAGCTTCACTCTATACACACCACAAAGGTTAGAAATCAGAGCTTTTTTTTCAAATATCTGGCTTATCAGCTACCAGTGACATAACCCACCTACCACATAAACAAAAGTTCTGTGGAGTCTTTGCTAATTCTTCAGAGTATAAAGAATTCTTGAAACTAGAAAGTTTGAGTCTGACTTCAACAATAATATGTGTATTATAATTACAATTAATAAAAAGTTCTAAAATTAAATATAATTCAAGTTCTTTGATAAGTATTAATGGTTGTGCAATGACTAAGGAAGTCTATTTTAGTTATGAGCTGTAATGGGAAAAGAACCAATATTTGTTGAACATCTAATATGAACCAAGATGTTGTATGATATGATTTTCTGTACTCTACTTTGGATATGAAATAACTGTAGCTATAAAAAAGCATGTGAAAAACATTAGGAATTCAGATATAAAGTGTAAATTTCTGGTAGCTTCCTTTTGACATTAAAATTTAGAAGGCTATGGGGTACCTGGTTAGCTCAGTTGGAAGAGTATGTGACTCTTGATCTTTGGATTGGGAGTTTGAACCCAACAGTGGGTATAGAGATTACTTAAAAATAAATAAATAAATAACCTTAAGAAAATAAACTAAGAGGCTTTAAAAAATGAGAAAACTATTTAAGTAGGGTAAGAGTAGAGGTAGTCAAATAACCTGAGAAATTAATCACTTCTTTTGGTTTTGATGGCATCGCTTTAATTCCAGTTCATCATTCTTCATTTGGATTACTGAAATAACTTTTTAATTGGCCTCTCTGGTTCACTTGTGTCATCTCAACATATTTATAACAAAAGTAGCTATAGTAAATTTTTAAAAAGTATTATTTAGATTGTATCCTGTTCTGCTAAAATTTTTTCAATGGTACCGTATCTCATTAAGAGTCAGAGTCTTGGTAGTAACCTACCTGACCTACACAATCTGGTCCTGAGGTAACTTTTGCTACTATTCTTCCACTTACTTCTACCTATCCCATCACACATGATCTCATGTTATTATTTAAAGAAACCAAACATAATACTGTACTAGGGCCCTTGAATATGCTGTGACTTCCACTCTCTACTTCCTACACATAGATAGCCACACATCCTTTATCATATCTCATTTGTCTTTAGTCACATCTCTTTCTCTTCTAGTCTTTCCCTGATCACTGTATTTAAATTGCAACCCTTCTCTGAGCTATCTTCCTTCCTATTCTCTTCTTTATTTCTCTAATTTCTTATATTATATCATTAAAAAATTCATTCATTTGTTTATGGACAAATGCTAGAATGGAAGTTCTTTGAAGGTAAATGTTGGTCTTAATTATTTCTATATCGTCAGCAACAATAAAAAATGCCCAAAATATAATTGGTGTTTATAAAACATATTTCGAAAGGATGAATAGATAAGGACAGAAAACAAAACCTAACTCTAATAGAGTGTTTAGAGGACATTCAGATAGAACTTAAAACATATGTGTGGAGAGGGATGGGGAAGGGCAGAAGCAGGGGATGAAGTAGGCAAGGTAAAATTATAAAAGATGGGGCACTTGGGTGGCTCAGTGGTTAAGCCTCTGCCTTCAGCTCGGGTCATGATCCCAGAATCCCAGGATAGAGCCCTGCATCAGGCTGCCTGCTTGGCGGGAAGTCTGCTTCTCCCTCTCTCACTCCCGCTGCTTGTGTTCCCTCTCTGGCTCTGTTTCTCTCTGTAAAATAAATAAAATCTTTAAAAAAATCATAAAAGATTATTCATACCATATATAATGACAGTTTGAATCATGACAATATGAAATGATAAGAATTAAAATTTTTAACAAAGCAATAAGAAGGAGGAGAAAAATAAAGGAAGAGAAAGATGAGAGAAGTTAAAACTAGGTCAGATGAAGGATAGAAGGCTTTATTTACAATTAAACTTAAAAATAATGAGGGCATCAGTGGAAGTTCAAGACATGAGTTTGGTTTAATTAGTTTCATTTCAATTAGAGAAGACAGAAATAAGACTGAAAATGGAACCCTTAGAAAATACAAAATCTTTTTTTAAATTATTATTTATTTGACATAGAGAGAGAGACACAGCAGAGAGAGGGAACACAAGCAGGGAGAGTGAGAGAGGGAGAAGTAGGCTTCCTGCTGAGCAGGGAGCCCGGATGTGGGGCTTGATCCCGGGACTCCGGGACCATGACCTGAGCCGAAGGCAGTCGCTTAACCAATTGAGCCACCCAGGCGCCCCA
>PITA01020848.1:13731-34113 GCA_004023965.1 Spilogale gracilis | reverse complement strand
GCAAAGCAAATGGGAACTAGGGTAATCTAGGGAGGGAAACGAAACAACAGAGACTTTGAACACAGAAACAAACTGAGGGACTTGGAGTGAGGGGGGTGGAGGGATGGGAGAGCCTGGTGGTGGGTACTGGGGACACCTAAAGCGGGGAGCACTGGGTGTGGGGAATGGGGAATGAATCTTGAAACACTGGAAAAAAAAATTTAGTAACAATAAAAAAATAAATAAATAAATAAATAAATAAATAAATAAATAAATAAATAAAAACTCAGCTCTATTGCCTGAAATGAAAATTCAATCTTGTATTTCATCAATGGGTATATGTACTCCTTCAACAGAGTAATGCAGAAGCTGTAAGCCTTTTGGGGACAACCATTCATTATCTTTTACTATAGTTTCTTTGCCACCAAATAGGGATATTAATGCCTTAATTCAACAGTTTGTGAAATGTCTTTTCCCACAGGACATTGAATTTAATATTTAATAGCATAGTTCTCTGCCCCATAAAGCAAATCTAGATAACAAAAATAAATTCTGAATTTGTAGAGCTCTACAGAATTTTTGACTTGGTGACTTAAAAAATCATGGACTTAGCGCTCATTCTGAGACAGCACAATTTCTAAGTCATTCTCTCCCTTCCAGTAGATAACCTCATGTTTCTTTGTAAAATTATCCTTTCAAAGTCCAGTCTGTTCATAAACACATTTAGTAATTTTTACTTGTTTCAGTTGTTTGTAGATATTTCAAACTAATGGACCAGGGTTCCTTAAAAATATGTGCTCCAAGGTCCTAATAAAGATGAACAATTTTCTGAAAATCTCTTAGTGTGTTTTATCAGGATCCTTAGTATGAGGGAATAAATACACCAATGATGTGAATTCCAGGATCTGGATTACATCTTATATGACTAGGAAGATTAATCATCTATCTGTTTCAACACTCTGCCAGAAATTCTGAAAAATTGGAATAGCAAATATTAAAGATAAAATAACACAAAACATGTATAAAATCTCTCTCCAGAAATAAACACTCCAGTAAATTGAGATTACCACATGCTCTGGAACTTCCCCTTCTCCCCACATATCAGCATGAATCCAACTCAGAATATTCAATTACATTAAAAAATTTTCACAGCTCTTGTTAACCCCAGCCAATGAGTGCTGTCTCCTCCAATGGCTCCTGTTTGAAGACTTTATCGTATACACTTCCTTTCAGTAGAAGTCCTTCCCAAGGCCCTGTGATATTCACGTTTGTAATTTCTCATATTTCTGCAGATTTCTCCATCATGCTTTGGGCATGATAAGTGTTCAGAAAATACATCCAACATAGTTGGGTCAAGATATGCCTCTATTTTTCCCCCAAAACCCCACTGCACAACCCACCCCTTCTAAAAAGAACAGTGCAAGGCTCTGTTTCCTGCCAGTGAAGTACAGGGAGCACATTCACTGTCTGTGGTCCAACTATAAAGCAGATGGAGTTGGAACATGGAGGAGAAAAGCTTTATTTGCAAAAATAGGAGATCCCAGTTATACAAGGGAAAGAGGTCTATTTCCTCAATGTTCCTTAATGATTTTTATTTTATTTTATTTTTATTTTAGAGAGAGATTGGGGAGGGGCAGAGGGAAAGGGAGAGAAAGAATCTTAAGCAGGTTCCACACCCAGCAGGCAGCCCCACACAGGACTTGATCTCAGAACCCAGAGATCATGATCTGAGCTGAAATCAAGAGTTGGATGCTTAACCGACTAAGCCACACAAGTGCCCCTTCAATGGTTTCTTCAAAACATTAAAAAAAATTATTTCAATCGCCAGGTTTCTCAAATTCATGATTCATTTTTACATGGAACCTCAAATCAATATGATCTAAAATACAGAATGTATCCTAGGATGTATTAAGAAGTAATGTTTATAGTATTAATTTATTCATTCTAGTAAAGCAGTGTACTTCTAAAAGCTTTTTGTTGTACTTCTTAGGGCGTATTTGAGGTCACTAGATAAAATCACCACATCTCCTTAGGTTTGTTAGTTGTACTTAAAAGTCTAGATAGACTTAAAAAATAACTGAATATTAAAACTACAATTTTGAATTGAAATGATCATGGTATATTATTTTGTGGAAGTTGCATACATTTTTAAACAGAAACATGGGTACTCAAAGAAATTTAGTGCTGATATGGGAGTACTTCCAGATATGTTCCCCAAATCCTAGGGATATATTTTGATTCACCTTCAAGATTATAGATATAGCAGAGCAAAACCCTGAGGTTTAAGCAAAAAAATTTTTTTGAATATTTAATTTCATAAATGCAATTAATACTTCTTCATGAATTCTGCCTAATATTTTATAAGTCTATATATTTAAATGCATCATTAAATGATCTATTATCCCATGTGTGGTCAAGCAGACATATCAATATAACACAAAGTTAAACATGAATTGATTAATGAATGGATTAATGAAGAAATCTTTTTCATACTCCTGAAAGTATTACTGAAACATTAGTAAATTTGTCAAATATTACATTAGTAAAATTTATAAATATCAGTACGCCATTAAATAGAAAAATGTTTTGTGATATAGATAGAACAATAGGGAAGCCTATTCAATAGGTATATCACAAACCAAGTTATACCTACTATTTAACATTTATTAACCACTTTCTATAGACTAAGTGTTGGTATCCTCCCAAAATTCACAGGAGGTACTTACTTTCTATGGGATACTAATTGCACATGGAACTGTTGAGAAGTGACTTGGTGGTGGGGGCAACCCCCATGAATGGGACTGGAGCCCTGAGAAGGGGCCCCAGAGAGCCCCCTTGCCCCATTCCACCCTGTGAGACATAGTGAAACATGATTATCTGTGAACCAGGAGGCCCTCACCAAACAAGGATCTCTGGGCTACTTGATGCCAGACTCCAGAACTGTTTAAAAAAAAAAAAAAAAAAAAGCATAGTTTATGCTATTTTGTTACAGCAGCCCAAACAGACACCATCCATTGCCTTAAAAAACTAATAGATTATTAAAAATATTTATTAAACATTATAAAATAATGAAAACAGTGGCATTTTAATAAGCTATTCCTATGGTGAGGTTTCAATCATGCTGAAAATGTTTATGAGTGATTTGGTAAATACTTATTGATGTCAAGTGTATATGTAAGTCATTGAACTGGAAAAGAAAATTGGAAGTGAGTAAGACATTGGCCTGTTCTCAAAAACTACAAGTATAGAAGAAAAACAGATATGAATAAATAAAGACAGACACAGAGCTGAGAGTCCAGAAAGACTCAAAGTGTTTGCTGTAAAAAGGATCAGAGAAGAGAATGTTAAACAGAAAATCTCTGGACACTTGCAGAGGGCCCTCCTTGGATGTCCCACTGAGCCATGGTTAGCACAAGCCTACAGGGAACTCTCTAGGCTGAGGAGAGAAGGCTTGATGGAGGAGAGGGCATGGTGCCTGAGCTTACACCAGGAATGAGAATGCTAGAAGCTCCCAGCAGCCAGGCTGAAACACCTTGGGATCACAGGCACTGGGGTCAGCACTCCAAAACCCCAATGGTGGACAATAATGAGCCTAAGACTATACACTGCTCTGGTCTCACCTAGCAAATCCTCAAACAAGAGCCAGAGTATCATACTGTTTCTAAGTAACTTACTACCTAATATCCCAGGGGAAAAAAATCAACAATACTTATACGAACACAAATATATCTAATTGTATTTCTAATTGTATCAGAACCACATGATTCAGGGAAATAAAATGGGAGTGTAAGTAACGACATAATCTTTTTATTATATTAGTCACCATACAGTACATCATTGGTTTATGATGTAGTGTTCCAAGATTCATTGTTTACATATAACACCCAGGGTTCCATGCAATATGCGCCCTCCTTAATACCGATCACTGGGCCAACCCATCCCCCCAACTCCCCCCTGAAACCCTCAGTTTGTTTCTGAGTCCACAGTCTCTCATGGTTCATCTCCCCCTCTGATATCTCCCTTTTCACTTTTCCCTTCCTTCTCCTAATGAGTAATGACACAATTTCTAAAAATCATTTTTTCCTCCTAGTTCTAGCACCTCTCCTGTACTTTGATAGCCTTGGAGGTTACATTTTGAGAAGTCTGGGTCTCCTCATTATTGGAAAGAATGAAACACCAACTTTCCAAGTCAAATTTGAAGTAAATAAGAAATACATTATTTTGTTTTAAATCACTGAGATTTGGGATTAACTTGGTGCAGCTAAATATGTTACTGAAATAATAATTCAAGTAGAGTAATCCCAACTGTAAGGCATTATTGTGAAAAATGTTTAAAATTGATACCTGGAGTAAATATCACAAATAGGTTACATACTAGTATTCTAATTATAGCCCATAAACCTAATGGAAATGTAAACCAACTGTGGGTTTCTCCTTTTAAAAAAAAAATTATGTGAGAGAGAGAGAGAGAGAGTACATGGATGGGGGAGGAACAGAGGGAGAGAGAGAATCTCAAGCAGACTCCCCGCTGAGTGAGGAGGTCCGTTCCAGGACCCCCAAGATCATGACCTAAGTCAAAACCAAGAGTCAGAAGCTTAATGTACCCAGGTGTCCCTAATTTTGTGTTACCCCTTTTATTGATAGCCATATTTATAAGCATATGCCAGCACATGATTTTCTGAATTAGGTTTATAAAGAATAACTCTTATTAACCTTTTTTCTAAATCCACAGCTTGGTTGGTGGGAAGGGTATGTAGAGATAGAGATAGAGAAAAAGCACCAACTAACAAGTGGCCAAAGCAATATTCCTTACATTAATTTAAATTTATACAAAAAAGATGACATCACTTAATGTAAACTTCTCCACCTAAAACTCTATTGTGCTTTCCATTACAAATATTTTGATTATTCATAAAGAAGATTTCAGAGGAATGTTAGGGTTAACAATTCATTTTTGGAGCAAGGCATTGCTGCCTTAAAACCACTAGCATGTGACCAGAATTCCACAAGACTCAGTCTTCTTGATTACTTTTATATTCTAGATTCAGGGATAACAGAAGGAAAACCTTTCATACAGAATCCAGAATCTTGCTTTATTTTTGTGTGTGTTGTTAGTCCCCATACAGTACACCATTTGTTTTTGATGTTCTGTTCCATGATTCATTGTTTCTGTATAGCATACAATGCTCCATGCAATACATGCCTTCCTTAATACCCATCACCGGGCTCACACATCCCCCCACCACCTCCCCTCTAAAACCCTCAGGTTTTTCTTTAATTTTTTAATACTTTATTTTTTCAGTGTTCCAAGATTCATTATTTATGCCCCACACCCAGTGCTTCATGCAATATGTGCCCTCAATACCCACCATCAGGCTCATCCATCGCCCCATCTCTCTCCCTTCCAAAACCCTCAGTTTGTTTCTGAGTCCAAAGTCTCTCACATTTCATCTCCCTCCCTGATTTACCCCACTTCCCACTTCCTTTCCTTCTCCTACTGTCCACTATGTTACTCCTATGCTCCACAAGTAAGTGAAACTATATGATATTTGACTTTCTCTGCTTGGCTTATTTCACTCAGCATAATCTTTGATTCCCAGACTCCATAGTCTCTCATGGTTTGTCTCCCTCTGATTTTACCCCTCCCCTTCGTTTTTTCCTTTCCCTTCTCCTAATGTCCTCCATGCTATTCCTTATGTTCCACAAGCAAGTGAAACTATATGATAATTGACCTGTTCTCCTTGACTTATTTCACTTATCATAATCTCCTCCAATCCCATCCATATTGATGCAAAATTTAGTATTCATCCTTTCTGGTGGCTGAGTAATATTCCATTGTAAATATGGACCACATTTTCTTTATCCATTCATTTGTTGAAGGGCATCTCGGCACTTTCCACAGGTTGACTATTGTTGGCATTACTGCTATGAACATTTGGGTGCTTGTTTTTTTCAATACATCTGTATCTTTGGGGTAAATACCCAGTACAGCAATTGCAGGGTCATAGGGTAGCACTATTTTTAATTTTTTGAGGAATCTTTTTTTTTCTGTGTGGGGATGGATGTTTTGTTTGTTTGTTTGTTTTTTTGTCACAAAATTTTTTTTCCAGTGTTCCAATATTTATTCCCCATTCCCCACACCCAGTGCTCCACGCTTTAGGTGTCCCCAGTACCCACCACCAGGCTCTCCCATCCCTCCACCCCCCTCACTCCAAGTCCCTCAGTTTGTTCTGTGTCCAAAGTCTCTGTTGTTTCGTGTCCCTCCCTAGATTACCCTATTTCACATTTACTTTCCTTCTCCCACTGTCCTCCAGTTTACCCCTCATGCACCGCAAGTAAGTGAAACCATGCAATACTGGACTTTCTCTTCTTGGCTTATTTCACTCAGCATAATCTCTTCCAGTCCAGTCCATGTTGCTACAAAAGTTGGATATTCATCCTTTCTGATGGAGGCATAGTATTCCATTGTATATATGGACCACGTCTTCTTTATCCATTCATCTGTTGATGGGCACCTTGGCTCTTTCCACAGTTTGGCGATTGTGGCCATTGCTGCAATGAACATTGGGGTGCATATGGCCCTTCCTTTCACTACATCCGTATCTTTGGGGTAAATGCCCAGTAGTGCAATTGCAGGGTCATAGGGTAGCTCTATCTTTAATTTTTGAAGGAATCTCCACACTGTTTTCCAAAGCAGCTGCACCAGTTTACATTCCCACCAACAGTGTAAGAGGGTTCCCCTTTCTCCGCAGCCTCTCCAACACTTGTTGTTTCCTGTCTTGTTAATTTTGGCCATTCTGACTGGTATAAGATGGTATCATAGAGTGGTTTTGATTTGAATTTCCCTGATAGCTAGTGACCCTGAACATTTTTCATGTGTCTGTTAGCCGTTTGTATATCTTCTATGGAGAAGTGCCTCTTCATGTCTCTTGCCCATTTTTGGATGTGTTCATCTTCTTTTTGGGTGTTGAGTTTGAGTACTTCTTTATAGATCTTGGATACCAGCCCTTTGTCTATAGTGTCGTTTGCAAATATCTTCTCCCATTCTGTCGGTTGCCTCTCTGTTTTGCTGATTGTTTCCTTTGCTGTACAGAAGCTTTTTATTTTGATGAAGTCCCAGAAGTTCGTTTTCGCTTTTGTCACCTTTGCCTTTGGAGACGTGTCTTGAAAGAAGTTGCTGTGTCCGATGTCAAAGAGGTTACTGCCTATGTTCTCTTCCAGGATTTTGATGGATTCCTGCCTCACATTGAGGTCTTTCATCCATTTGGAGTGTGCCTTTGTGTGTGGTGTAAGAGAATGGTCTAGTTTCATTCTTCTATATGTAGCTGTCCAATTTTCCCAGCACCATTTATTGAAGAGGCTGTCCTTTTTCCACTGGATATTTTTTCCTGCTTTGTCAAAGATGATTTGACCATAGATTTGTGGGTCCATATGTGGGCTGTCCACTCTGTTCCATTGGTCTATTTCTCTGTTTTTGAGCCAGTACCATGCTGTCTTGGTAATCACAGCTTTGTAATAAAGCCTGAAGTCAGGTAATGAGATGCCCCCAGCTTTGCTTTTCTTCTTCAGCAATTCCTTAGCTATTTGGGGTCTTTTTTGGTTCCATATAAATTTTAGGATTGTTTGTTCTAACGTTTTGAAGAATGTTGGTGGAATTTTGATCAGAATGGCATTGAAAGTGTAAATTGCTCTGGGCAGTATAGACATTTTGACAATGTTTATTCTTCTAATTCATGAGCATGGACTGCTCTTCCATCTCTTAGTGTCTTTTTCAATTTCTTTCATGAGTGTTCTGTAGTTCCTCGAGTACAGATCCTTCACTTCTTTGATTAGGTTTATTCCTAAGTATCTTATAGTTTTTGGTGCATAGTAAATGGAATCTATTCTCTGATTTCCCTTTCTATTTTTTCGTTGTGAGTGTATAAGAATGCAACTGATTTCTGTGCATTGATTTTGTATCCTGCCTCATTACCAAATTGTTGTATGAGATCTAGTAGTTTGGGGGTACAGTCTTTTGGTTTTTCCACATAGAGTATCATGTCATCCACAGAGAGAGAGTGTTTGACTTCTTCTTTGCCAAGCTGGATACCTTTTATTTCTTTCTGTTGTCTGATTGCTATTGCTAGGACTTCTAACATTATGTTGAACAGTAGGGTGAGAGTGGGCATCCTTGCCTTGTTCTTGATCTCAGAGGAAAGGCTGTCAGTTTTTCCCCATTGAGGATGATATTCGCTGTGGGTTTTTCATAGATAGATTTTATGAGGTTGAGAAATGTTCCCTCTATCCCTATATTTTGAAGAGTTTTGATCAAGATCGGATGTTGTATTTTGTTGAATGCCTTTTCTGCATCAATTGAGAGTACAATGTGGTTCTTCTCTCTTCTCTTATTGATTTGTTCTATCACGTTGATTGTTTTGCGAGTGTTGAACCACCCCTGCATCCCTGGGATAAAACCCACCTGGTCATGGTGGATAATCTTTTTAATGTATTTTTGGATCCTGCTAGCAAGGACCTTGTTGAGAATCTTGGCATCCATATTCATCAGCAATATTGGTCTGAAGTTCTCCTTTTTGAAAATTTCCCAAATCTGGGGAATGAAACAAATGTTCATGTCCTAGAGGCAGAGAGAACACCCCCGAAGATCAATGAGGCCAGAAAAACCTCCAGGCACATAATAGTAAAATTCGCAAATCATAAAACCAAAGAATATGTCTTAAGGGCAGCTAGGAGAAAGTGATCCCTAACCTATAGAGGGAGGACCATCAGAATAACGTCAGACCTTTCCACAGACACCTGGCAAGCCAGAAAGGGCTGGCAAGACATATTCAGGAAGTTACATGACAAAAATATGCAACCAAGGATAATGTATAGAGCAAGGTTGACTTTCAAAATGGAAGGAGAAATAAAGAGCTTCCAAGACTGCCAAGGTCTAAAAGATTATGCAACCACCAAGCCAACACTACAAGAAATGCTAAGAGGGGTGCTATAGAGGAGAAACAAAACCAAGAGCGACACAAAACAGAAATTTACAGAGGTGATCTATAGAAACATGAACTCCATAGGCAACATGATATCAATACAAATGTATCTATCAATAATCACTCTCAATGTAAACGGCCTAAATGCTCCAATAAAAAGACACAGGGTTGCAGACTGGATAAAACGACAGGACCCATCCATATGCTGTTTACAAGAGACTCATCTTGAATCTAAGGACACTTCCAGATTGAAAGTGAGGGGATGGAAGACCATCTTTCATGCCAATGGACCCCAAAAGAAAGCTGGCGTAGTGATTCTCATATCAGACAAATTGGATTTTACTCTAAAGACTGTAGTCAGAGACACAGAAGGACACTACATCATTCTTAAAGTGTCTACACATCAAGAAGATCTAACAATTGTAAATATTTATGCCCCCAACATGGGAGCAGCCAACTACATAAGTCAACTGTTAAACAAAATAAAGAATCATACTGATGCAAATACATTAATTCTAGGAGATCTTAACACACCACTCTCAGCAATGGACAGATCATCTAAACAGAAAAATCAAGAAAGAATCAAGAGCCTTGAATGACACATTGGACCAGCTGGATCTCATAGATATATTCAGAACATTTCACCCTAAAATGGCAGAATACTCATTCTTCTCGAGTGCACATGGAACTTTCTCCAGAATTGATGACATACTAGGTCACAAATCAGGGCTCAACTGATAAGAGAAGATTGAAATTATTCCCTGCATATTCTCTGACCACAATGCCATGAAACTGGAACTCAACCACCATAAAAAGTTCAGGAGAAAATCAAACACTTGGAAGCTAAAGATGAGCCTACTCAGGAATATGTGGATCAACAAAGAAATCAACGAAGAACTGAAACACTTCATGGAAACCAATGAGAATGAAGATACATCGATCCAAAACCTATGGGATACAGCAAAGGCCGTCCTAAGGGGGAAATTCAAAGCCATCCAAGCCTCACTCAAAAAAATTGAAAAATCCTGAATAAACCAACTCTCATTACACCTTAAAGAACTGGAAAATCAACAAAAAAGTAAACCAACCCCCCACACAAGGCGGGAAATAATAAGGATTAGAGCAGAGATGAATGAATCAGAAACTAGAGATACAGTAGAACGCATCAACAAAACTAGAAGCTGGTTCTTTGAAAGAATCAATAAGATCGATAAACCATTGGCCAAACTAATCCAAAAGAAAAGGGAGAAGACCCAAATTAATAAAATCATGAATGAAAGGGGAGAGATCATTACTAACACCAAGGACATAGAAACAATCATCAGAAATTACAATCAAAAATTATATGCCACTATGTTTAACAACCTAGAAGAGATGAATACATTCCTAGAAACCTATAAACTACCAAGACTGAAAGAGGAAGACATTGACGATCTCAATAGACCTATATCTAGTAAGGAGACTGAAGCAGTGATCAAAAACCTCCCAAAAACAAGAGTCCAGGACCAGACGGATTCCCTGGGGAATTCTACCAAACATTCAAAGAAGAAATAACACCTATTCTCCTGAAGCTCTTTCAAAATATATAAGTGGAAGGAAAACTTCCAGTCTTTCTATGAAGCCAGCATCACTCTAATCCCCAAACCAGACAAAGAACCAATCAAAAAGGAGAACTTCAGACCAATATCGCTGTTGAATATGGATGCCAAGATTCTCAACAAGATCCTTGCTAACAGGATCCAACAATACATTAAAAAGATTATCCACCATGACCAGGTGGGTTTTATCCCAGGGATGCAGGGGTGGTTCAACACTCGCAAAACAATCAACGTGATAGAACAAATCAATAAGAGAAGAGAGAAGAACCACATGGTACTCTCAATTGATGCAGAAAAGGCATTCAACAAATACAACATCCGATCCTGATCAAAACTCTTCAAAGTATAGGGATAGAAGGAACATTTTTCAATCTCATAAAATCTATCTATGAAAAACCCACAGTGAAAATCATACTCAATGGGGAAAAACTGACAGCCTTTCCTCTGAGATCAGGAACAAGGCAAGGATGCCCACTCTCACCACTACTGTGCAACATAGTGTTAGAAGTCCTAGCAACAGCAATCAGGCAACAGAAAGAAATAAAATGTATCTAGCTTGGCAAAGAAGAAGTCAAACTCTCTCTCTTTGCAGATGACATGATACTCTATGTGGAAAACCCAAAAGACTCTGCCCCCAAACTACTAGAAATCATACAACAATTTGGTAATGTGGCAGGATACAAAATCAATGCACAGAAATCAGTTGCATTCTTATACACTAACAACAAAAAAATAGAAAGGGAAATCAGAGAATCGATTCTGTTTACTATAGCACCAAAAACTATAAGATACTTAGGAAAAAACCTAACCAAAGAAGTCAAGGATCTGTAGTCAAGGAACTACAGAACACTCTGAAAGAAATTGAAGAAGACACAAAAAGATGGAAGAGCATTCCATGCTCATGGATCAGAGAATAAACATTGTCAAAATGTCTATACTGCCCAGAGCAATCTATACTTTCAATGCCATTCTGATCAAAATTCCACCAACATTCTTCAAAATGTTGGAACAAACAATCCTAAAATTTATATGGAACCAAAAAAGACCCCAAATAGCTAAGGAATTGCTGAAGAAGAAAAGCAAAGCTGGGGGCATCTCATTACCTGACTTCAGGCTTTATTACAAAGCTGTGATTACCAAGACAGCATGGTACTGGCTCAAAAACAGAGAAATAGTCCAATGGAACAGAGTGGACAGCCCACATATGGACCCACAAATCTATGGTCAAATCATCTTTGACAAAGCAGGAAAAAATATTCAGTGGAAAAACGACAGTCTCTTCAATAAATGGTGCTGGGAAAATTGGACAGCTACATATAGAAGAATGAAACTAGACCATTCTCTTACACCACACACAAAGGCACACTCCAAATAGATGAAAGACCTCAATGTGAGGCAGGAATCCATCAAAATCCTGGAAGAGAACATAGGCAGTAACCTCTTTGACACCAGCTACAGGAACTTCTTTCAAGATACATCTCCAAAGGCAAAGGAGATAAAGCGAAAACGAACTTCTGGGACTTCATAAAAAAAAAAAAGCTTCTGTACAGCAAAGGAAACAATCAGCAAAACAAAGAGGCAACCCACAGAATGGGAGAAGATATTTGCAAATGACACTACAGACAAAGGGCTGGTATCCAAGATCTATAAAGAAGTACTCAAACTGAACACCCAAAAGAAGATGAACACATCCAAAAATGGGCAAGAGACATGAAGAGGCACTTCTCCATAGAAGATATACAAATGGGTAACAGACACATGAAAAAATGTCCAGCATTACTAGCTATCAGGGAAATTCAAATCAAAACCACACTGAGATACCACCTTACACCAGTCAGAATGGCCAAAATTAACAAGACAGGAAACAACAAGTGTTGGAGTGGCTGCGGAGAAAGGGGAACCCTCTTACACTGTTGGTGGGAATGTAAGCTGGTGCAGCCGCTTTGGAAAACAGTGTGGAGATTCCTTAAAAAATTAAAAATAGAACTACCCTATGACCCTGCAATTGCACTACTGGGCATTTACCCCAAAGATACGGATGTAGTGAAAAGAAGGGCCATATGCACCCCAATGTTCATCGCAGCAATGGCCACAATCGCCAAACTGTGGAAAGAGCCATGGTGCCCATCAACAGATGAATGGATAAAGAAGATGTGGTCCATATATACAATGGAATACTATGCCTCCGTCAGAAAGGACGAATACCCAACTTTTGTAGCAACATGGTCTGGACTGGAAGAGATTATGCTGAGTGAAATAAGCCAAGAAGAGAAAGTCAAATACCGCATGGTCTCACTTACTTGCGGTGCATGAGGGGCAAACTGGAGGACAGTGGCAGAAGGAAAGCAAATGTGAAATAGGGTAATCTAGGGAGGGAAACGAAACAACAGAGACTTTGAACACAGAAACAAATTGAGGGACTTGGAGGGAGGGGGGTGGAGGGATGGGAGAGCCTGGTGGTGGGTACTGGGGACACCTAAAGCGTGGAGCACTGGGTGTGGGGAATGGGGAATGAATCTTGAAACACTGGGGAAAAAAATTTTTAGTAACAATAAAAAAAAATTAAAAATAGAGCTACCCTATGACCCTGCAATTGCACTACTGGGCATTTACCCCAAAGATACAGATGTAGTGAAAAGAAGGGCCATATGTACACCAATGTTCATCACAACAATGGCCACAATCCTCAAACTGTGGAAAGAGCCAAGGTGCCCATCAACAGATGAATGGATAAAGAAGATGTGGTCCATATATACAATGGAATACTATGCCTCCATCAGAAAGGGTGAATATCCAACTTTTGTAGCAACATGGTCTGGACTGGAAGAGATTATGCTGAGTGAAATAAGGCAAGAAGAGAATGTCAGTTATCACATGGTTTCACTTACTTGTGGTGCATGAGGGGTAACCTGGAGGGCAGTGGAAGAGGTAAACAAAATGGGAAGTAGGGTGATCCAGGGAGAGAAACGAAACAACAGAGACTTTGGACCCAGAAACAAACTGAGGGACTTGGAGGGAGGGTGGTAGAGGGATGGGAGAGCCTGGTGATGGGTACTGGGGACACCTAAGGCGTGGAGCACTGGGTGTGGGGAATGGGGAATGAATCTTTGAACGCTGGGAAAAATAATTTAAGTAACAACAAAAAACATAGAGACATAATTTAAATATGTCATAGAGGTTAATTATCTAGGGGGTCTTATACACTCTTCAGTGATGTGAATAAAGCTGCATTTCAATAAAAAAATTTTAAAAAAGAAAAATATACTCACCAAGAAAAAAATATCCACCCACCTCTCCAATTTTTATCTGACTTTATATATGAAATATATTTCATTACTTTGTCCTACTTGAACTATCCAATTATTTTCTTTAAATTATCCCATTAATCAATACATTGAAATGTTTGGCTTCTCTATTTTAGTGATTTAGTTTCTTTTAATAATCTCCTACTTCTGTCCAAACTTTTATGAAAATATTGATGAGATCACAATTAAAACCTATGTTTAAAGCAGATAAGCTTCTTTTTAAATTTTATTTCATTCTATTTTTTTCAGTGTTCCAAGATTCATTGTTTTTGCACCACACCTAGTACTCCATGCAACACATGCCCTCCTTAATAACCACTACCAGGGGCTCACACATCACCCCCTTCCAAACCCTCGGTTTTTTTTCTCAGAGTCCACAGTCTCTCATGCTCTGTCTCCCTCTCTTATTTACCCCAGTTCACATTTCCTTTCATTCTCTAACGTCCTTCATGTTACTCCTTATGCTCCAAAAGTAAGTTAAACCATATGATAATTGACTTTCTCTGCTTGGCTTAATTCACTCAGCATAATCTCCTCCACTCCCATCCATGCTGATACAAAAGTTGGATATTTGTTCTTTCTGAAGGAGGTGCAATATTCCATTGTATATATGGACCATATCTTCTTTATCCATTTGTCTGTTAAAGGGCATCTTGGCTCTTTCCACAGTTGGGCAGTTGTGGCCATTGTCGCTATGAACATTGGGGTACACATGGCCCTTCTTTTCACTACAAGCAGATAGGCTTCTTAAAACTGAAACTCAGAGAATGTTTTTTGATCACTCTGAGTTGTTTTTCTTATTATTCATGAAGACCTTATAAAAACAAGAAAGATACTCCCAGAGATACTTTTTGAGGTACTTTAGCAGGACTGTATTAACTAGGACTCAAAACCAAGCCTGCCGGTTTATAACTTTTAAAACTCAACTTATTAATATTAAAAAATATAGAAATAAAGGAATTTAGAGCTACTTAGGTGCTGTTCGAATGGAATATAATTTACACTGAATTTTTGATATTTAGGAGTAATTGGAATAAGAAAGTTGATCTCATGTTAAATGTTCATACTACAATAAAAATGCCTCTCTGATATCCAAAGTCTGAACTTATACTATAGAAAATACATCATATATATGGAATGCACTGAGTATAAGATTCAGTTAAAGATAGTAATTAAGTTACTTTCCACTGAGACAATCTCTTGGGGGACAGCTCCACCTAACCCCATGCTCTGAACTCAATGTTTACTGTAACACCAACCACCCTGAACAGACTTGCTCCCTCATGCCTGGGCAGTACTGGCTGTACTTGGGTGCCATGGGCTTTGCGGGAAGTTAAAAATGTCCCTGGAGCCTATGCCCCTTGTTCAGCCTTGTATGAATGCACCTCCATCCTCTCCTTACCTGAAAATTTCTAAGCTACCAGCTTGACTCTAAAACAAACATTCTTAGTCTTAGGATTAATGAGATTTGTTCCTACTGACCAAGAGCAGCTCTGGTGAGTGAAATTTGTTCATATTTTATGAAATTTATAGCCATCGTCCTGAAGAGCATAGTCCATTATTTCCTCCCATAACTCATTCATTTTCTTCAATATATTCATCATGTTTCTATATCTATGAATCCTCCTGTTTAGCTCCAGTAAATCCACAAATGACCACCAAAGTGGTAAATGCAATGTGTTTTGTAGTTATTTGAAATTTCCTTCTTTAAATAAATGACACTACTGTGGCTTTTTCTTTTATTTTGGATTTAAATTTTATTTTATTTTATTTTATTTTTTATTTTTTTCAGTGTTCCAAGATTTATTGTTTACACACCACACCCAGTGCTCCATGCAATATGTGCCTTCCTTTATACCCACCAGAAAGCTCGCCCATCCCCCCCTTCCAAAACCCTCAGTTTGTCTCAGAGTCCACAGTGTCTCACGCTTCATCTCCCTCTCCGATTTACCCCAATTTGCTTTTCTTTTCCTTCTCCTAATGTCCTCCACGTTATTCCTTATGCTCCACAAGTAAGTGAAACCATATGATAATTGACTTTCTCTGCTTGGCTTATTTCACTCAGCATAATCTCCTTTAGTCCTGTCCATGTTGATACAAAAGTTGGGTATTCATCCTTTCTGAAGGCTGAGTAATATTCCATTGTATATATGTACCATATCTTCTTTATCCATTTGTCTGTTGAAGGGCATCTTGGCTCTTTCCACAATTTGGCAATTGTGGCCATTGCATGTAGCTTTTTCTCCTAAAACATCTCTCTTTCACTGGCTCTGTAATACCAGTCTTCCCTGTTGGCTTTCTGCTTTCTCTGTGAATATTCTTCCTCACTCTCTTTGGCTGGTTCCTCTCGTGCGTATCTCTTGAAATTTGATGGTATCTAAATATCATCCTCATTTCTCTTTTCTTTTTTCCTCTAAAAATATTCTTTTAAGTGCCATTTAAAGGACTCAGGTTAACTTCTTTTCTACATGATTTGCACACTTTTACTGAACTGGTGGTGTTTTAGGGACCACCCTTTGTCTTCTGAGTTCCAGATCCTCATATGTGATCTCAAGGTCAGCATACAGTCACCTCAGCTAGGTCTCTCTCATCAGAGTCATCTCCTCTCCCAACTGTCTCCCTGTTTCTTTTATCTGTCTTCCTCTCTGCACATCTAACAGTCATTAGGATTTTATCTGCTCATTTTCTCTGGTAATTGTTGCCTCTATTTTTCACACCTATAGATTAGTTCAAACCTTCATCATCTCTGGCAGTATTTCATCCTTCAATTTGGTGGTTTCTTTTGTTTTGTTTTGTTTTTTAAGATTTTTGTTTACTTATTATTTGACAGGGAGAGACAAAAAGAGAGGGAACACAAGCGGGGGGTAGGAGAGGGATAACCAGGCTTCCTGCTGAGCTGGGAGCCTAATGTGGGGCTCTATCTCAGTACCCTAGGATCATGACCTGAGCCAAAGGCAGATGCTTAATGACTGAGCCACCCAGGTGCCCCTCATCCTTCAATTTTATGCCCTTCCAATCCAACATCCGTGCTGTTGCCAGGTGCTTCCTAAAACTTAGTTTCAGTGAGCTCTCAATTAAAATGACAGCAAAACAAAAAGATACTAGCTCAGTGATTTTTCAACCACTTTCCATTGGTTAGGGATTCATCAAGGGAATAAACCACAGTATCTGATGGAGTAACTCAAGTAACTTGATAGTATGGTGTAGAATTGAAATCAAGCATGTACCTACTGAGTTAAATAAATATTTACTTAGTGTGGCTATGGTAGTGGTTCCATTGCCACAGGTGAAAAAATGGACAGAGATAATGAAGGATTTGCCTCATGGTGAAGAAACTCAGTTGCAAATGGATTGACCTTTCAACAAGTCCACAGATTTTAAAAAAGAAGTAGAAAGGTATAGTAATTGGTGGCACCTGGGTGGCTCAGTTGGTTAAGCGACTGCCTTTGGCTCAGGTCATGATCCCGGAGACCCGGGATCGAGCCCCACATCAGGCTCCCTGCTCAGCAGGAGGCCTGCTTCTCCCTCCCTCACTCCCCCTGCTTGTGTTCCCTCTCTAGCTGTTTCTCTCTGTCAAATAAATAAATAAAAATCTTTAAAAAAAAGAAAAGTATAGTAATTATGACATCCAGAATGATTTTTTTCATTCTACAGTATCCTATTTAACATAAAGGGTGACACCAGCCAACTACCCTAACAATTATTTTACATGTGGTATTAAGGTTTTGTTTGTTTGGTTGGTTAATTATTTTAGGAACTGGGCACTCTCTATTTGATATATTTCAAGTACTAGAGAAAAATAATAAATAATTGTTTATTCTTATTGAAAGGGTCACAATAGAGATAATACTGGAAAGACATATACTTCAACATTTAGCACTCTGCTTACAACATAGTAAGAACTAAATGCATTTTAGAAAATGTCATTATTTGTTCAAGTGAACCTGACTGAATATATCTGAATCAAAATCATCCTAAGGTTTTAAAAATTAAATGGACAAGGTATCATCAAACAGTTGTGAGATCTATTAAGTTCCCAGCTTCAGGACTCAGTGCTTAGTATCAGTGGTGTCTGCATGTTACAATTTTGAGGTTTATTTCACTGTTCAATCTTTCCCTGGGCAGTTCATTAAAATGAAATTTCATTATTTTAAAAATCTTGAGTGCCTTTCAGAAGCCAGGAATATGGCTTTTTAGAGGGAACATTGTCCCTACATGAGGACTGTTCCTAGATCCATTTACAAGATGGTACTAACAACCTCATTTTAGATGGTTTCTAATTCATTTATCTCTGCTAGGTGGTTAATGAAGGAAGTTTTACTACATCATTGTAATATTAAGGTATTGTGTATAAGATATAATAATACTAGTATATTGGCACAACTCTAGATGAATTTATTGAATGGAAAGACTTCATTGTCTTCATCAATTTCTCATCTTTGACAGTCAGAACTCTGCTATCGAAAATTCTGATGAATTTTTCAAGCTATGTGAAGCTACTGATCACATTTAGGGGTTATATTTTTGATTAATAGGTAAAGATTTTCTTTTGCTGTGTTATGTTAGTTATCATATAGTACTTCATTAGTTTTGATGTAATGTTCCATGATTATTTGCATATAACACCCAGTGGTAAAATTTTTTCTAAGTTAAATGTTACCTCATAACTATGGGGATAAATTTGTCTCAATTTCTGTAAGTATATGGTGAGTGCACTATTCTTTGACATTCAGATATTCCAAATATCATACATTCTTTCTTATTTTCACTTGGCTCCCTAAACAGAGTCATACTTGCTATCTTCAGTGAGACCATGGTCAACTTGACTTCCATGAGTGGATTCCTCCTCATGGGGTTTTCTGATAACCATGAGCTCCAGATTTTACATGCATTGCTGTTTTTGGTGACATACCTGTTGGCCTTGACAGGCAACCTCCTCATTATCACTATAACCAGCTTGGATCATCGCCTCCAGTCCCCCATGTATTACTTCCTAAAGCACCTCTCCCTTCTGGACCTCTGCTTCATCTCTGTCACAGTTCCCCAGTCCATCGCAAATTCACTTATGAATAGTGGTTACATTTCCCTTGGCCAGTGCATACTTCAGGTGTTCTTCTTCATAGCTCTGGCCTCATCAGAAGTGGCCATCCTCACAGTGATGTCTTATGACCGGTATGTCGCTATCTGTCAGCCTTTGCAGTATGAGACCATTATGAACTCCTGTGCTTGTAGGCATGCAGTGATAGCTGTGTGGCTTGCTGGGGGCCTCTCTGGGCTCATGCATACAGCTGTGAACTTCTCCATACCTCTCTGTGGGGACAGAGTCATTCACCAATTCTTCTGTGATATTCCTCAGATGCTGAAACTAGCTTGTTCTCATGAATTCATAAATGAAATTGCAGTGGCTGCCTTCACAACTTCAGCAGCATTCATCTGCTTGGTCTCCATCATGCTATCCTATGTTCACATCTTCTCTACTGTGCTGAGGATCCCATCAGCTGAGGCCAGGACCAAAGTCTTTGCCACCTGCTTACCACACCTGTTTGTAGTCACATTCTTTCTCTCCACTGCAGGCTTTGAGTTTCTGCGTCCCCCTTCCAGCTCCCAATCAGCTATGGACTTCATGTTCTCCATATTCTATACAGTAATACCACCAACACTCAATCCAGCTATCTACAGTTTACGGAATGAAGCCATGAAAGCAGCTCTGAGGAAGGTGCTGTCAAAAGGAGAATTTTCTCAGAGAAAGATATACTTAAAAGCCATTTTTAAATGCTAAAGAATCATAAAAATAAAAGCTACTGTCATTACATTTCAGATTATAAGAGTGCAGGTCTGATTTCCTCCCATAACTCTCTTCTAATCTTTCTATTATTCTCAAAATCTGATTTATCAAAATATAAGATATGCTTCTAAGGACAGCGGCCTTGTTCCTCTGATTAAAGTGTTATTTTAAGGAATCTTTTAGGATTTGTGTGTGTGTCTGTGAAAAAGAAGAGAGAGAGGGAGAAAAGATAATGAGTTTAGGGTTTGGCCAGCATAATTTAAAGTTGATTTTTAACAAATAGTTTCCAGACTGTAGTCAGGCAGGCTGACTGTGTTTATGAGATCACATTCCTAGTATACATGTGTTCTTTCCAGTGGGCTTCCAAGTTTCTTATCTATATTAAATACACACATTAATTTCCCATCAATGAAGCATTAAATAGCTTTTCCTACAATTTCCTCCAGTTCCTAATAAATGTTGGGTGCCTTATACACATTTTTCTTTTAACTCCATTAGATAACTCTTGTAGCTATACCACATTGTCCCCCATTTAATCAATTAGGACCCTAAATTTAGGAAAGATTGGTTTCCTGAGACTTCTCAAATGAAAAGTAATAAAGCTGTGATTAAAACTAATAATTAAAGATTGAGGCAAGATGGCGGAGATGTAGGAGACCCTGTTGCAACCTGTCCCCTGAAGTGAGTTAAGTATATACCAGGATACTCTGAACACCCATGAAATCAGCCTGAGATGT
>PITA01020848.1:0-13631 GCA_004023965.1 Spilogale gracilis | reverse complement strand
GAAATCTGATGGCCACAGGCTCCAACCTAAACCTTCGTTCCTGGGATGGCCCTAGCTGGAGACTGCCCTAGCTGGAGACTGCCCTTCACCTAGTGAGCCTGCAAGGGACTCTCTGAGCCCTCTCTGGCTTTCCACTGCTAGTACCACTGTTCTGGCTGGAGACTCCTTTGCCTGCAGCCTTCTTTTTTTTTCTTTTTTCTTTTTTCTTTCTTCTTTCTTTTTGGTGGTGACTTCCGATTGCTTCAAAACCTTCCAACTTATGGCCGCTCCCTCCCCCTTTCATTTATCTTCTGATTTCTGCCCACAGAATCACAGTTGCCCACTTCCTACCTCAAAACTGGCCACCGGAGATTCTGTTGGTATGAATCCTGATATATTTTCTTACATCTCAGGCTGATCTCATGGGTGATCCGAGTGGTCTGACAGATATCCAGTTCAATTCAGGGGACCAGTTAAAATAGGGTCCCCTATTACTCCACCATCATCTTGGTCCCCTCCCAAACTGAGGGTTTTAGAAGGGAGAGGAGTGGAGGAGTGATACACTAATGGGAAGGTGATGGGAATTAAGGAGGGCATGTATTAGATGGAGCACTGAGTGTTATGTGCAAACAGTGAATCATGGAACACTACATCAAAAACTAATGATGTACTGTATGGGGACTAACAGCATAATATAAAAAAATGCTCAACATCACTAGCCATCAGGAAAATACAAATCAAAACCACAGTGAGACTTTCTGCCCACTGGTCCTGTCCCCATGCCTTAATAAACCACCATTTTTCACCAAAGACATCTCAAGAATTCTTTCCTGGTCATTGGCTTTGGACCTCATCTCACTGAACGTCAGCTATATTCCAAAACCCCATCATTGTGAGGAACAGATACAGTTAAAAATTTGGATTAGGCACAGCTGAGAAGGCTCATCAATGTTCCACACTGTATTAGTGGGAGTCATTCATGCATTTATGCTTGGTTGGATGGTCTTCTCACTGCCTGGAACTGAGCTTGCTGTCCGCAAAACCAATTGGTGACTTCTGATTGCACTGAAATCTTCCAATGAGCAACTCACCTGGATCATGGTTGATATATTCAGCTATACATCCCCTCAACCACTCCTCACCAAAGTGACTCAAAGGAAGAACACTCAACAGAATAAAAACTCAGATACTGCACCCCCTGTCACAGAACTACTGGATATGAACACAAACAATATGATAGAAATGGAATTCAGGGTAGTAATTATTCAAGCAATGGCTAAGTTGGAAAAGAACATTACTGGTAAGATAGAAGCTCTAAGGGCAGAAGTGAAAGCTGAACTGGCACAGGTTAAAAATGCTATCACTGAGACCCAATCTAATTTAAATACCCTAACAGCTAGGGTAAGTGAAGCAGAAGATTGCATTAGTGATCTAGAAGACAGACTGATTGAGAAGGAGGAGCAGAAGTAGTCTTGGAACAAATAGCTAAAATTCCATGAAAATAGAATTAGGGAAATAAATGATGCCATGAAACGCTCCAATATCAGAATTATTGGAATCCCTGAGGGAGTTGAGAGAGAGAGAGAGAGAAGCCTAGAAGGTATAGTTGAACAAATCATGGATGAAAATATCCCTAATCTGGGGAATGAAACGAGTGTTCATGTCCTAGAGGCAGAGAGGACACCTCCCAAGATCAATGAGGTCAGAAAAACCTCCAGGAATTGGGAAATTCATGAATCATAAATTGAAAGAATATGTCTTAAGAGCAGCTAGGGGGAAGAGATCCCTTATGTACTGAGGGAGGACCATCAGAATAATGTCAGACTTATCCACAGAAACCTGGCAAGCCAGAAAGGGCTGGCAAGACATATTCAGGAAATTAAATGAGAAAATATATACAACCAAGGATAATGTACCCAGCAAGACTGACTTTCAAAATGAAAGGAGAGATAAAAAGCTTCTAGGACTGGCAGGGTCTAAAAGATTATGCAACCACCAAGCCAGAACCACAAGTACTATAAAGGGATGGGTTCTATAAAAGAGGAACAAACCCAAGAGTGACAAAGAACAGAAATTTACAGAGGTAATATATAGAAATAAAAACTTCACAGCCAGGGTGCCTGGGTAGCTCAGTTGGTTAAGCGACTGCCTTTGGCTCAAGTTATGATCCCGGAGACCCAGGATCGAGTCCCACATCGGGCTCCCTGCTCAGCAGGAAGCCTGCTTCTCCCTCTATCACTCCCCCTGCTTGTGTTCCCTCTCTGGCTGTGTTTCTCTCTGTCAAATAAATAAAATCTTAAAAAAAAAAAAACTTCACAGCCAAGATGTCAATAATTACTCTCAACATGAATGACCTAAATGCTCTAATAAAATGGCACAGGGTTGGAGGCTGGATAAAACAATAGGACCCGTCCCTTCCAGACTGAAAGCGAGGGAATGGAGGACCATTTTTCATGCCAATGGACCTCAAAAGAAAGCTCAGGTAGTGATTCGCATATCAGACAAATAAGATTTTAGTCTAAAGACTGTAGTCAGAGATACAGAAGGACACTACATCATGCTTAAAGGGTCTATTACTCAAGAAAATATAACAATTGTAAATATTTATGCCCCCAGCATAGGAACAGCCAACTTCATAAGCCCACTCTTAAGCAAAATACTCATATCAATATGAATACATTAATTGTAGGAGATTTTAACATACAACTCAGCAATGGACAGATCATCTAAACAGGAAATCAACAAAGAAACAAGACCTTTGAATGACATACTAAACCAGATGGATCTCATAGAAATATTCAGAACATTCCACCCTGAAACAGCAGAATACTCATTCTTGTCGAGTGCCCATGGAACTTTCTCCAGAATAGACCACATACTAGGTCACAATCAGGGCTCAACCGATACCAAAAGGTTAAGATTATTCACTGCATATTCTCAAACCATAATGCCTTGAAGCTGGAACTCAACCATCAGAAAAACTTCAGAAAGAATACAAACACTTGGAAGCTAAGACTAACCTGCTCAAGAATCTTTGGATCAACCAGAAAATCAAAGAACTTAGAAAGTTTCATGAAAACCATTGAGAATGAAGATACATTGATCCAAAACCTATGGGATACAGCAACATCACTCCTAAGGGGGAAATACATAGCAACAAGCCTCATCAAAAAAAAAAAAGTGGAAAAATCCCGAATACACCAACTCTCATTACACCTTAAAAAACTGGAAAATCAATAACAAATTAAGCCAACCCCACACACAAGATGGGAAATAATTAAGATTGGAGCAGAGATCAAAGAATTAGACACTAGAGATATGGTAGAACACATCGACAGAACTAGAAATTGGTTCTTTGAAGAAATTAATAAGATCGGTAAACCAGTGGCCAAACTAATCCAAAAGAAAAAGGAGAAGACCCAAATCAATAAAATTATGAATGAAAGGGGAGAGATCATGACTAACACCAAGGAAATAGAAACAATCATCTGAAATTACTATCAACAGTTATATGCCAATAAGTTTAACAACCTAGAAGATATGGATGCATTCCTCGAAACCTATAAACTTCCAAGACTGAAACAGGAATAAATTGACAATCTGAATAGGTCAATATCTAGTAACAAAATTGAAACAGTGATCAAAAACCTCCCAAAAAACAAGAGCCCAGGACCTGATGGTTTCCCTGAGGAATTCTACCAAACATTCAAAGAAGAAATAATACCTATTCTCCTGAAGCTGTTTCAGAAAATAGAATCAGAAGGAAAACTTCTAGACTCATTCTATGAAGTCAGCATTACTTTAATCCCCAAATGAAAGACCCTATCAAAAAGGAGAACTTCAGAAAAAGATCCCCGATGAATATGGATGCCAAGATTCTTAACAAGATCCTTGCTAATAGGATCCAACAATACATTTAGAAGATTACCCACCATGAGCAGGTGGGATTTATCCCTGGGACCCAAGGGTGGCTCAACATTCACAAGTCAATCAACGTGATAGAACAAATCAATAAGAGAAGAGAGAAGAATCACATGGTACTCTCAATTGAGCAGAAATGGCATTTGACAAAATATAGCATCCGTTCCTGATTACAACTCTTCAAAGTGTAGGGATAGAGGGAACATTCCTCAGCCTCATAAAGTCTATCTATAAAAAACCCACAGTGAAAATCATTCTCAATGGGGAAAAACTGACAGCCTTCCCAATGAGGTCAGGGACAAGACAAGGATGCTCACTCTCACCTCTTTAGTTCAACATTAGAAGTTGTAGCAACCACAATCAGACAACAGAACGAAATAAAAGGTATTCAACTTGGCAAAGAAGAAGTCAAACTCTATCTCTTTACAGATGACATGATACTCTATGTGGAAAACCCAAAGATTATACCCCCAAACTACTAGAACTCATACAACAATTCAGTAATGTGGCAGGATACAAAATCAATGCACAGAAATCAGTTGTGCTCTTATACACTAACAATGAAAATATAGAAAGGGAAATCAGAGAATCGATTCCATTTACTATAGCACCAAAAACCATAAGATGCTTCAGAATAAACCTAACCAAAGAAGTTTATAATCTCTACTCAAGGAACTACAGAACACTCATGAAAGAAATTGACGAAGACACAAAAAGATGGAAGAGCATTCCATGCTCATGGATCAGAAGAATGAACATTGTTAAAATGTCTTACTGCCCAGATCAATCTATACTTTCAATTGATCAAAATTTCACTAACATTTTTCAAAGCACTGGAACAAACAATCCTAAAATTTATATGGAATCAAAAAAGACCCTGAATCGCTAAGGATTGTTGAAAAAGAAAAACAAAGCTGGGGCATCATGTTACCTGATTTCAAGCTTTATTACAAAGCTCTGATCACCAAGACAGCATGATACTGGCACAAAAAAAAAAAAGACAGATAGACCAATGGAACAGTGTAGAGAGTCTAGATATGGACCCGCAACTCTATGATCAAATCATCTTCGACAAAGCAGGCAAAATCATCCAGTTGAAAAAAGTCTCTTCAATAAATGGCGCTGGGAAAATTGGACAGCTACATATAGAAGAATAAAATTCAACCATTCTCTTAGGCCACACACAAAGATAATCTCAAACGGATGAAATACCTCAATGTGAGGCAAGAATCTATCAAAATCCTAGAGAAGAATATAGGCAGTAACCTCATCGACATCAGCCACAGCAATTTCTTTCAAGACATGTCCCCAAAGGCAAGGAAACAAAAGCAAAAATGAACTTTTGGGACTTCATCAAAATAAAAACCTTCTGCACAGCAAAGGAAACAGTCAACAAAACAAACAGGCAACCCACAGAGTGTGAGAGGATATTTGCAAATGACACTACAGACAAAGAGCTGATATCCAAGATGTATAAAGAATTCCTCAAACTCAACAACCAATATAAAGATCACCACATAAAAAAAATGGGCAGGACACATGAAGAGACACTTCTCCATAGAAGACATACAAATGGCTAACAGACACATGAAAAATGTTCATCATCACTGGCTATCAGGGAAATTCAAATCAAAACCACATTGAGATACCTCCTTACAGCAGTCAGAATGGCCAAAATTAACAGGACAGGAAACAACCAGTGTTGTAGAGGCTGTGGAGAAAGGGGAACTCTCCTACATTTTTGGTAGGAATGCAAATTGATGTAGCCACTTTGGAAAACAGTGTGGAGACTTCTTAATAAATTAAAAATAGAGCTACCATATGATCCTGCAATTGCACTACTGGGCATTTACCCCAAAGATACAGATGTAGTGAAAAGAATGGCCGTATGTACCCCAATGTTCATTGCAGCAAGGCCACAATTGCCAAACTGTGGAAAGAGCCAAGGTGTCCTTCAACAAGAATATATGGTACACATATACAATGGAATATTATGCCTCCATCAGAAAGGATAAATACCTTACTTTTGTTGCAACATGGACTGGATTGGAGGATATTATGCTGAGTGAAATGAGCCAAGCAGAGAAAATCAAGTATCATATGGTTTCACTTACTTGTGGAACATAAGGAGTAATATGAAGAACAGTAGGAGAAGGAAAGGAAATGGAAGTGGGGTAAATCAGGTAGAAGGTGATACATGAGAGACTATGGACTCAGAAGCAAACTGAGGATCTTGGATTGGGAGGGGGTTGGGGGTTGGATGAGCTTTGTAGTGGGTTTTGAGGACACATATTGCATGGATCACTGGTTTGGGGGCATAAACAATGAGTTGGAACACTGAAAAAATACCATGAAATAAATTTTTAAAAATACCCTTATGGTGACATCTAGACTAGTGTTTAACACATACAATTAACAGCTACTCACCAAAGTTTCAAGCTGACACATACAATTAACCATCACAATGAGCCTCATAGAGACTTTTTTTTTCTGCTGAGGCAGCAGTAAAGAAAAGTAGTCCTGAAACAGTCTACAAACGTGTCTTGTGGATTAGGAGGCAGAGACCAGAAATAACAGCAAAGAAATGAGAATCATAAGGCATGTAAGTGGCTGAATCCGTTAAGCATCTCATTTGGCTCAATTATGATCCCAGGGTCCTGTGATTGAATCCTGCACTAGGGTCCCTCCTCAGTGGAGAGTCTGCTACTCCCTCTCCCTCTGCCCCTCCCCCAAGCTCATGTTTGTTCTTTTTCTCTCAAATAAATAAATGAATAAACAAACAAACAAATAAATAAAATTTTAAAAAGAAATGAGAATCATAAAAAAAAGGGACTGAAATTCTACAACTGGAAAGTACATTATCATAGGGAAAGCTTCAGTAGTTAGACTTTACCCATTTAGGTAGATCAATGAACTTGAATACAAATTATTAGAAACCACTGAATCAAGGTAGAGAGTAACTTGTGATATCATAACCCCAAACTGAAAGCAATTCAGATATCCATCAACAGAGATGGATAAAGTAGGGTATGACCATTAAATGAAATACAACTTAGCAATGAAAAGAATTAAAAAAACAAATACCACAACACAAATGAATCTCATATGTGTTAGGTTGAGTGTATGGACCTATGAGAAAGGTGCTGGTATGGGGTAAGGGGGAAGTGATTGTGGTATCCAATTGTGGGTCCCAGATCTAGCATAGGGGAGGGACAGCATGTGAATGCAAGTGAATTATGTCTTGGTGTAGGGTGTGGAGCACCCACATGGAGTTATTGTAATAATGACAACCAGCACGTCTCCCCTCTCTTTTGTGGTTCAGGAGCCCATCCCCATGGATGGGAAAAGGCTGATGGACTGAGTTGGAGCCAGAAAGGGTGAAGTACTTGTACAAAGAAAGGTTTTAGTTATTTTATCAATCATTTTCATGATAGAGACATGGTCTTTGGATTACAGCTGTCAACTCTGAATGTAAAACAACTACCACATGAACAGCATGGGATCTTCTGAACATTGTACCATGTGGGGCAATGGTGCTCAGTGAGGTTGCTGTTGTCTCCAGGGACATTTGTCTGGACTTAGCTCTACTTGCCATGATTATTTGGGGGGATGCTCCCAACATCCAGCTGACTGAGTCCAAGATACTGCTGAACACCCAAAATGCCCAGAAAAGTCTCCAAAACAAGGAATCATCTGGCCCATCTAAGCTTAGTGTGAATAAACCTAGAAAGTGTCAATAAGGCTTTTGTTGAGAAATCCTAACATGTATCCACTGTGGCTGAAAGAAACCACTACAAGAGAAAACTGGCCAAGTATGTTGGCATAGTTTTGTCCTCTAAGTAAGGATACAACCAAATATTGAAGTAGAAGTTGTAGATTGACAAGACAATGCTGATCACTCAACATCAGTTGTAAAGAAGTTGAAGAACAGTAATGGGAAGGACTGCATACCACATTCACAGAAGAGCATTTACATGACAGGCTGTTTCCATTCCTGCTGCCCCCACCATTTCACCAAAACTTTCCTGTTCGGGGCCAATAATCATTTCTTTCCATTTAGTGAAGTTTCATGGTTGAATTTGATTTCTCAATAATTGAAGTACTTGTTCTTGATGATCCCAAAGTAGGAGTTTGTGGAGGAGTGGTTGAAAGTAAGAACACAGCAAAAACTGACCCAGTCTGAGGGGGCAGACTTCCTCTGTGACACTAGGTGAGGTCACTGCCAAGAGACAAAAGTGTGGGAACAAAGGAGCTGTGAATCCCCTTATGATTCCTGAGTAAGGGCAGCAGAGACCACTGAGCATGAATTTTATTGTTTTATAAGGACACCAGAGTGCATGCCTATGAAATTTTCTCCCAATCTTCTAGACTCCATGACAGAAGAGAGAGTAGGCTGCTTTGGGTGTTTGTGGGAGCATGATAGGAAGTAAGCATGCTAAGGATCTGGAAGTCAGAATAAAGGGCCAGTGTCTCTCCCATTGTCCCTCCACAATCATGGATCCAGCTCCATGGGACTAACAATGTGGTCTAGGAGAGCCAGAAGGCTTAGATAAAGTGGAGGGTAAGAAACTGAAGGTATCTACCTTTTATATCATGGTAGGAAATGGAGGGAATTATGCTAACTGAAATAAGTCAAGCAGAGAAAGACAATTAAATGGTTCACTCATATGTGGAACATAAGAAATAGCTTAGAGGATCATCGAGGAAGGGAGGGAAAGCTGAATGGAAAGAAATCAGAGAGGGAGTCAAACCCTGAGAGACTCTTGACTCTGGGGAAAAAACTGAGGTTTGGTGGGAGGGAGGGAGTAGGGGTATGGAGTAACTGGGTGATGGGCATTAAGGAAGGCATATGATGTGATGAGCACTGGGTGTTATACATAACTAATAAACCATGGAACACTATGCCAAAACTAATGATGTAGTTTATGTTGGTTAACTGAATTTAAGTTAAAAAGAAAAAAAAGAAACTGAAGTTATCTTTGAAGCAAGAAATGAGAAAGAAGTCATGGGAATGGCTACTTATATGATTCCACTTTTACAACTATTTATAGGATTACTTTCTCACAAAAGTGAAACCATGGGGACAGGAGCAGATCTGTGGTTATAGAGGTTGACTGGGGGAAAGGGCTTACTAGAAAGGCACGTGGGACAGATTTGGGGGTAATGAATATGTTCTATGGTTTGACTATCACTGGTTACACCTCATAAAAACATAGAGGGTGAAATACCATGTGTAAAATATACATTAATAAAAAATATGGAAAAGGAGAAGCAATGGGAAAAAAGGAAAAGGTAATTGCATGAACATGGCCAAGATCAAACATGGAGCCATGGGAGGAGACTCTGCAGACTTCCACACGACCTGCGAGGCCACGAGATCTCAGTCCCTCCTGCATGGGGGTACAAAATAGTACCCCTGGGCAGAGACAAGATCACATAACCCAAAATCAGTCCCAGTTTCTCTGGCGTGGGAGCGAAATGACAAGCGGGGACTTTGGTCACCAATCTGACCAGCGCCTGTGGGGGCACCAGTTGTGGCAAGCATCTAAAGTGTGAAGATACATGGAGAGGCTCCCTGGGCAGAGACAAGGTCGCATGACCCAAAATCAGTCTTGGTTTCTCTGGCTCGGGAGAGAAACGACAAGCTGGGACTTTCATTGCCAATCTGACCAGCTCCTACAGGGGCGCCAGTTGTGACAAGCAGCCAAGGAGAAGTGACAGGGAGAGGCTGTGAGCCCCACAACATTCAGAGGGCTGCTGAGGCCTCTCTCTGAGAAGGAGGTCTGGGCGCAGACATCTTAGTCTGGACTGACTTCCTGAAAAGCTGCAAAAAGCCGCAAAAGAACAAATCCTCCAGAGAACAAGGCCATAGAGCCCAGCCCCTAGGAAGGGGGTTGAGAGATGCAGCCCAGGTAGAAGAGACTAAAAAACAGCACCGCAGGTCCCTCCCTAGAAGGCAATCCAAGAGAACAGGAGGACAACACCAAAACTGTAAAAAAAAAAAAAAAAAAAAAAAAAAACATCGGGGGAAAGACAATATATTAAGCTCCTAGAACAGCCCCAAAAGCTGTATACGTTAAAGATACAGCTTTTCACTTTATTTTCTTTTTAACTTTTTTCTATTTTTATTTTTAAAGTTTTCACCTTATTTTAAAATTCATTCTCACAGTTTTTGCTCTTTTATTTTTTAACCCACTTCTTATTACACTGTGATACTTAATACAACACTCCATAATAACTTTTTACCTTGAACTTTTTTGAAACACATACCTGTGTTTTGTTGTTGTAGTTGCTGTTGCTCCTTTCATTTGTTTGTTTGTTTTTTCTGTTTCTTTTTCCTTTTTTCTCTCTTCTTTCCTTTATTCTTTTTCTTTTTAAATATACATTTAGTTATAAGCTTCAAGTTAATCCTTCATTCCTACTCAATACTACTCCTATATGCAAACCACTTTCAATCTCCCTATATCTTTAGATAGTGGACTCCACTAACAACAATAACAAGACACACCCAGGAGGATCTGAAATACTTTCCTTGCTCACATGGAGGGTTCACACTCACCTTCCCGCCCTACTCTGTCAGTGTTTCTGTGTAATTGTTTTTGCCTTCGTAATACATAAATACTGGCTTGGGGGTCATTCGGGACGGGCTTAGCTTTTTGATCGCTTCAACTTTCTTTTACACTTCATGGTCTTTTTCTCTACTCTGTTGTAGTTTTTGTACCATATAAATCCTACCATTGGGGCCCACTCTGACCCAGTTTTTTTCTTACTTCCTTTCTCTTCTTCTCTTGTTTCTTTCTTTTTCCTTTTTAGGGGTGACATCTGATTGCTCTGGCACCTTCCAATGAACAATTCATCTGGATAATGGGTGATGTTTTCAGCTGTACCTCCCCTCAACCACTCCTAGCCAAAATGACTAGGAGGAGGAATGACCAACAGAAGAAAAACCAAGAGAGTGAAACCCCTGTCACAGATTTACTGGAAATGAACATAAACAATATGACAGAAATGGAATTCAGGGCAGCAATCGTCCAAGCAATGGCTAACTTGAAAAAGAACATTAGTCTCAAGATAGGAGCTCTACTGACAGAAAGGAAGGCTGAGGTTAGACAGGCCATTAATGAGAGGCAGTCTAATTTAAATATGCTAACAGCCAGAGTAAGTGAAGCTGAAGATCGTATCAGTGATTTCGAAGACAGATGGATTAAGAAGGAGGAGCAAGAGAAGTCTTAGAACAAACAGCTAAAATCCCATGACAATAGAATTAGGGAAATAAATGATGCCATGAAACATTCCAATATCAGAATTATTGGAATCCCCGAAGGAGTGGAGAGAGAGAGAAGGCTAGAAGATATTGTTGAACAAATCATGGATGAAAATTGCCCAAATCTGGGGAATGAAACTAACATTCATGTCCTAGAGGCACAGAGGACAACCCCCAAGATCAATGAGGCTAGAAAAACCTCCAGGCACATAATTGTGAAATTCGAGAATCATAAAACCATAGAATATGTCTTAAGGGCAGCTAGAGGGAAGTGATTCCTTACCTATAGAGGGAGGACCATCAGAATAACGTCAGACCTTTCCACAGAAACCTGGCAAGCCAGAAGAGCTGGCAAGACATATACAGGAAATTACATGACAAAAATATGCAACCAAGGATAATGTATCCAGCAAGGTTGACTTTCAGAATGGATGGGAAATAAAGAGCTTCTAGGACAGCCAAGGTCTAAAAGATTATGCAACCACCAAGCCAACACTACAAGAAATGCTAAGAGGGGTGCTATAAAAGAGGAACAAACCCAAGAGTGACACAGAACAGAAATTTACAGAGGTAATCTATAGAAACATAAACTTCACAGGCAACATGATGTCAATACAAACGTATCTATAATAATCACTCTCAATGTCAATGGCCTAAATGCTCCAATAAAAAGGCACAGGGTTGCAGACTGCATAAAACAACAGGACCCATCCATATGCTGTTTACAAGAGACAAATCTAAAGATGCTTCCAGATTGAAAGTGAGGGGATGGAGGACCATATTTCATGCCAACAGACCCGAAAGAAAGCCGGGGTAGCGATTCTCATATCAGACAATTTGGATTTTAGTCTAAAGACTGTAGTCAGAAACACAGAGGACACTACATCATTCTCAAAGGGTCTATACATCAAGAAGATCTAACAATTGTAAATACTTATGCCCCTAACATGGGAGCAGCCAACTACATAAGCCAACTGTTAAGCAAAATAGTCATATTGATACAAATACATTAATTGTAGGAGATCTTAACACACCACTCACAGCAATGGACAGATCATCTAATCAGAAAATCAACAAAGAAACAAAATCTTTAAATGACACATTGGACCAGATGGATTGCATAGATATATTCAGAACATCCCACCCTAAAATAACAGAATACTCATTCTTCTCGAGTGCACATGGAACTTTCTCCAGAATAGACCACATACTAGGTCATAAATCAGGGCTCAACTTACATCAAAAGATTAAGATTATTCCCTGCATATTCTCTGACCACAATGCCGTGAAACTGGAACTCAACCATCCGAAAAAGTTCAGAAGTAAATCAAACACTTGGAACCTAAAGACTATCCTGCTCAAAAATATGTGGATCAAGAAGGAAATCAAAGAAGAACTGAAATACTTCATGAAACCAAAGAGAATGAAGATACATGAATCCAAAACCTATGGGGCATAGCAAAGGCAGTCCTAAGGAGGAAATACATAGCCATCGAAGCCTCACTCAAAAAAAAATTGAAAAATTCCAAACACACTAACTCTCATTACACCTTAAAGAACTAAAAAATCAACAACAAATTAAACCAACCCCACACACAAGAGAGGAAATAATTAAGATTAGAGCAGAGATCAATGAACTAGAAACTAGAGATACAGTAGAACGCATCAAGAAAATTAGAAGCTGGTTCTTTGAAAGAATCAATTAGATCAATAAACCATTAGCCAAACTAATCCAAAAGAAAAGGGAGAAGACTCAAATTAATAAAATTATGAATGAAAGGGGAGAGATCATGACTAACCCAAGGAAATAGAAATAATCATCAGAAATTACTATCAGCAACTACATGCCAAGAAGTTTAACAACCTAGAAGAGATGGATACATTCCTAGAAACCTATAAACTTCCAAGACTGAAACATGAAGACATTGACAATTTGAATAGACCTATATCTAGTAATGAGGTTGAAGCAGTGATCAAAAAACTCCCCAAAAACAAGAGTCCAGGACCAGACGAATTCCCTGGGGAATTCTACCAAACATTCAAAGAAGACATAACACCTATTACCCTGAAGATCTTTCAAAAAATAGAAACAGAAGGAAAACTTCCAGACTCTTTCTATGAAGCCAGCGTTACTCTAATCCCCAAACCAGACAAAGACCCTACCAAAAAAGAGAACTTCAGACCAATATCTCTGATGAATATGGATGCCAATTCTCAACAAGACCCTTGTTAGCAGGATCCAACAATACATTAAAAAGATTATCCACCATACAAAGGCAAAGGAGACAAAAGCGAAAATGAACTTCTGGGACTTCATCAAAATAAAAAGCTTCTGTACAGCAAAGGAAACAGTCAACAAAACAAAGAGGCAACCCACAGAATGGGAGAAGATATTTGCAAATGACACTACAGACAAAGGGCTGGTATCCAAGATCTATAAAGAACTACTCAAACTCAACACCCAAAA
>PITA01020847.1:0-34000 GCA_004023965.1 Spilogale gracilis | reverse complement strand
TAGGCAGCAAAAATGAAATAAGACTACTTTCAATCGATCCAAGACTTCATTCAACTGCTCTTAATGAGTAACCACAAATTTGATAGTAACTCTTTCCCCAACCTAAAATCAGAGATTATGCTGTGAAAAAAATCTATAAATTTAAAAAATTTTAAAAATAAATTAAAAAATTTCTTTCTATGAAAAGCCTCAACTCATTATACAAAATTAGAGTTTCTTTGGTTATGCATATTTTTAAAAAGATTTATTTATTTGAGAGAGAGAGCATGAGCCGGGGGGAGAGCAGCAATCAGAGGGAGAAGCAGATGCCCCACTGATCAGGGAGCCTGAAGCGGGGCTCAGTCCCAGGACCCTGAGTTCATGACCTGAGCTGAAGGTAGCCACTTAACCAACTGAGCCACCAAAGGGCCCCTGGTGTCCTTTATAAAGAATAAAAAATTCTTTATTTAAAGAATCACCTTCATGAAAAATAACAACATGATCTCAGAATAGTCCCAGAAAATCTCAGATGTATTATCTGCTACTGTGCTTTCAAAATGAATACCTACTGCTAGACAGAAGTTCAAATATATAGAGGTTTTCCCTACTATCTGAAAGTAGTGAGTTCCTATGAAAGCCTTTGTCAGTTGAAATGCCATAAAGCAAAGAAGCAATTACCATTAATTTCTATGGGAAAAATTTTGAGCAGTTCCAGACCCCCAAAAATAACCTCTCTTAAGCTTTTCTGATACCTTAGGATACACTTTGCTAACAGAGGCACAAGACAGATGGAGCTAAAGCACAGATGCTCACAGACACAGCTTAAAGGTATGGAGGCTGGAGGCTGAGATGCAGAGTGTCGCTCCTGGGGAAGGAGGCTGGGGGGGGCTGTTGTTGCTGCTGGGGCACGTGCTGCTGGTATGATGGCTTACAGCGAAGCAAACGGATGCTATTTTTGCTTTTTGCCTTTTTTCATTAAAGCAAAAATCCTTTTTGGATTTTTTTTTCCACTTAGTGAGAACAGGTACAAAGGTAGGTTTTTGCAAAAGAAAAGTGGCATAACGTGAACTCTCGGAAAGCGGGGGTAGATACCTATACTCTATCTAGTGTGTGTTTGTGTTTTAGAGGACATGCATCAGTCAGGGTAAAACCAGTTACAGAGACATGGAACATGGGTTGGATTTCGTAGAAATGAAAGCTATCTGTAACATGGAGAAAGAAGCAGAACAGGCTCCTGCTGACCAGTCAGCATGAATCAGGAGAGCCCACAGGGCATACTAGCTGGCATGTTTGAAAGGTCAGTGTCAGTTGGAGACCATTTTATCAGAATGTAGTGAAAAAGGTGTTGTGGTTAACTGCATGTGTCAAATGGTTAAACTATGGTGACCAGTTGCTTCGTCAACACTAATCTAGACGCTTCTGTAGAGATATTTTAAAGATGTGATCAACATCTTAACTGACTCTGAGTTAAGCAGATTGCCCTCACTAATGTGGATGGGTCTCACTCAATCTGTGGAAGGCCTTAAAAGCAACGATTGACATTTTCCTGAAGAGGAATTCTGCTTGTAGACAACAGCCTAGGAAGTCGGCCTGAGCTTACAACCTTCAGACTCAAGACTGCAGCTTCGCTTTTACCAGAGCCTCGAGCTGGTTGGACAGTCTTGCAAGTTCGGGACTTGCCAGTTCCCACAATCCTTAAAACCAATCAATTTTAATCTTAGTAACTCTCTCTACAGATAGATCAATCATGAGATAGATAATCCCATTAGGTCTGTTTCTCCAGAGAATTCTGACTAACATGGGAGGAAAACAGGGAAAGGGAGTGAGGGGCACAGGACAAGCTGATAAAGATCTCTAAATCTAAACCTGACTTGGTGTTACATGAAGAGATGGCCAGGAGTTCCCAAAAGGCAGGGAGAGAGCCTGTGCCCCACACAGAAACAAGACCACTAGGACTTAATCTGGCACTGATTCAAGAACCCAGGGGAGAGGCTGAAGCATGGCAAGAAGGTTACCAGTAGTCACTGTTGTCCACATAAAGGAAATTGCCCCACCACACTTTGAGGTGTAAGAAGGTAAATCTGTAACCGGTAGAGTTAACCTCTGTAAGTGATAGGTGGTTTCCTTTTTTTTTTTTTTTTAAGATTTTATTTATTTATTTGAGAGAAACACAGCCAGAGAGGGAACACAAGCAGAGGGACTGAAAGAGGGAGAAGCAGGCCTCCCGCCAAGCAGGAAGCCCAATGTGGGGCTTGATCCTGGGTCTCCAGGATCATGACCTGAGCCGAAAGCAGTCGCTTAACCAACTGAGCCACCCAGGCGCCCCAATAGGTGGTTTCTAACTCTATGATGAACTTAATGGAATTCTCATTACACATTAGCTCATTAATGCTGGGAATCAGAACCTCACAGACTTTTAAAAGATATAGAAATGTGCCATCCAATATGGTGTGACTATTTACATTTATTATTATTAGCCAGGTGTGACTATTTACATTTAAATTAATTCAAATAAAATTAAATGAAAAACTCAGTTCCCAGGCACACTAGCCACATTTCAAGTCTTCAATAGTCACTTATGGCTAGTTTCCATCACTATGTAATAATAAATATTATTATGAGTGTAATAAATCATATAAAATACTGAATAATAGAAACAGACTTTTCAACAATGACTTCAGAGGCATATAACATAGGGAAAAGACCAAGACTCTCTCTGTCTCACACACACACAATTGCGTGCACACACACACACACACACACACACACATTTACCCTAGACCAGACACTGCCCACCTTGACCCTTCCCCATAACTCACAGGCCACCATTCTGTGACAGCTGACATTTTAATGTCTTTGGGGATTTATGAAATATAAAGGGAGGCATGATCTTATGTCAAAAACAGACACAAAAGTGCTGTTCCAAGTTGCATGGTACACATGAGTCTTTACGGTGAATATTTTATCATCACTGCACAACTGTTCTCATCTTTTGTCACCTAAACTCTTGTACAGCTTTCTGAAAAGAAGAGTCAAAAATAACCTGGGTTATAGCTCAAGTCTGAAGATGTCCTTAGTATTCTTATGTGTTAACATTTAGATTTAGGAATTGAAACCTTTACTAAAGCACTGTTGGAGTTTAGCACCATTATCATATGAACCTGTGGTATTGCAGTTTTCTCCTTTTTTTTTTTTTAGATTTCATTTATTTGACACAGAGAGAGAGATCACAAGTAGGCAGAGAGGCAGGCAGAGAGAGAGGAGGAGGTAGGTTCTCTGCTAAGCAGAGAGCCCGATGTGGGCCTCGATCCCAGGACCCTGAGATCATAACCTGAGCTGAAGGCAGAGGCTTTATTCCACCGAGCCACCCAGGCTCCCTGCAGTTTTCTCCTTTAGTGACTGGGAGGTCTTAGAATGAGCCCTGGACTAGGAGTCTGAGACCTACAGCTTTGGAGCCAACTCTGCCACTCACTGGCGATATGACTGGTTAGGCCAGTGGATCGATCTGAGTCTCGTTATAAACTGGAATTAATAATACCTATTCATTCATTCCATACCTCAGTACCTTACTATGTGCTAGGCACTAGAAGCAGGGTATATAATAGCGACTCAAAGAGGCATCCCTGCACTCTCGATGTAATTTGACCCAATTCAAGGGATAACTTAGAAACTTTGAAAAATTAACATGTTCAATCCTTCTCAAACTGTCTGTTGCTCAGTTTGGGGACACCGCTTGCCCTTACATCCCTGGCAGGGCTGCGGTTGGGAAGAAGAGGTACTGCTTTATTCTCCTCTACTATTGGGGGTGATTTGGTGGGAAGCTCAGAAAATGCTGGAAGAACCTGGAAAGCTACAAACTCCCTTAAAAACTAAAGGAAGAGGTAGAGCTCAGCGTCCTGGTGTAGGTAGAGAACGGATCCATCCTTTGGTAGCTCTCTTCAGGGCACGGATTTCTGACAAAAGGCGTTTGATTTGTCCTCATAATCTGTGTTAATTGACTTAGTTCTTTCATTTAGAGTGTGCCTATAACTTCATAATCCATTAAAAGTACAGAGCATGGGAGTATAAATCAGTAGAATGGAGAGGGCGTCCTATTTAACTCCTATTTTTCAAAGATCCTCAATTAGCTTTTGGTGCCCCCTGAAAACCAAAACACTAGACGACCTCAACCTGTCAAAAGTCTAATGAAAGATGCAAAAGGGAGGTAAATGAGGAAAGGCCAGATATGTGAGGAACGAGTCAGTGTTATCTCACGTAGCAGCCAAGTGGACAGTAGGGAAGGGCCAGAACTGGACCTTAGGAAGACTTGGAGTCAGTGTGTTCAGCAGTCAGGAAACTCTCCAAGTTTTGTCCTTCTTTTTATTTGTTAGCATCATTCTTCTTTCTTACTTAGGACAAATTTTCTCCATGTGGCAAGATAGGATCATTGTCACAATTTGTGAGTTTTCTGCTTACAGACTAGCCCCTGGAGATGGAATGCCCAAATGTCCTGGTTACACACTGCAAAAGATCCCAGAGAAAGGTCCTGATTGGCCTAGTTCAGATGAGGTGTCCGCTTCTGGGCCCACAGCTCTGGCCAGGGCAGAGCTGGAGGACTCCCATGGAAGTCATCTAGCTGGCTGTTGGAACAAAGGTTAGCAACATGAAGAGATAAGAAAGTGTGGTAGTTATGTAGAGGAGAGCCAATGCTCAGTATGCCTGCATGGAAAATCCATAATCACAAAAGCATATATTTATTGAGTGCTCACTGTGTGCTGCAGACTATTTTAAGGGCCAGATGGGGGTTAACTCATTTAATCCTTATAATAACAATAATAATAGATTTTCTTTTTTTATCCCTGTTACAGATCAGAAAACTGAGGCACAGAGAGGCTGCAAAACTTGCCCAAGGGCACACAGCTAGGAAACAGCAGGTAGGATTCAAACCTAGGCACTTTGGTTCCATACTCCATATTCTTATCTATTAGACTGTTCAGCATTATACTGTCCACATTATGCCCTATACTCTAACCCATACTATGAAATACCAGGGCTAGATCATGAAGACTGTTTGAATCCAGAGTCTGGATTTTTTACTCTGTGGGCAATGAGGTGTCATCATGGTGGTGGAGCAGCAGTGACCCAGTCAGGTTTCTCCCAAGGAAAATTGAACTGTCCACAGGATGTGGTATGAATTGAGGTGTGGGGTGGTAGTAATAGAAGGGAGCAGACGGGAGGCAAAAAGAGTGGTTGAGGGCCTGCGAGTCACTGCAGAGGTTGTGAGAAAGGTCATAAGAGCTACACTTGCCTGGGAAGGATATGAGAGGTAGACTGGAGACCAGAAGTAGAGGCAGCAGTCTGTCGACTAAAAGGCCAGACACCATAGGACTCTGATGTGTTAAACCACTGGTAATCACCCAAACACAGACATTTTTAAAAGCAAAAGGTGGAACTATTAGTAATGATGCTATGGTGGCAGGGACGAGTTGGAACTGTCTGAGGAGTCTGAGGCATATGGTCATCTAGTTAAACATGACAAGCAGTGAAGACCCATAAACCTGCTTTAGAAAAGACTCCCACGACTGCTCTCTCTCATCCTTCCCTGCCCAGCATGTGGTCTGCTTCTTCCATCACTCTCCTTCTATTACATCCTTGGCTTTCTTTACCTGGCCCCTCCCATCATGTCAAATCCATCCCATCCCACCCTGGGTCACAAGGAAGGCTCAAGGTCTTCCATCCAGAACATGAATGGATCGTGTGTGGACCAGCAATGCCTCCATCCACCCCTAGCCAGCACTCCTGTCCTCCCCCTGGGGGGCCTCCCCTACATCTTGTTCAGGTCCCTCCACCTTTTTTTTTTTTTTTTAAGATTTTATTTATTTATTTGACAGAAAGAAACACAGCCAGAGAGGGAACACAAGCAGGGGGAGTGAGAGAAGGAGAAGCAGGCTTCCCACCTAGCAGGGAGCCCGATGCGGGGCTCCATCCCGGATATCCGGGATCATGACCTGACCTGAAGGCAGTCGTTTAACCAACTGAGCCACCCAGGTGCCCCTGGGTCCCTCCACTTTTAAGAACCTTTGTTCTTTTACCATTCAAAGTTTGTTCCCTTTGGGGTCTAAAAAAATCCCTGTTTGGGAGGCTGTTCCACCCAAACCCCCCATTAACCAGTTTCTCCTTGTTACCAGGGTCCTCTCTTCCCACTGATGGCCCTCCCTGCAATCCCAATCTAAAAATGGTCACCTGGTCACACTTCAACATATCTCTTTCCTTAATTTTTGTCATATCACTTATTTCCACCTGTTTCCTTATTAACTTTTATCTTTCCCAGAGTAACGAGAACTCTGTGAAGGCAAGAATGTTGTCTGTCTTGTTCCCTACAATGTCTCTAGCACCTGAAACAGTTGTTGGTACCTTGTAAGTCCTCAATACATGTCTATTAAAGGGAAGAATAGGAAACATGAAATTTGCAGCATCTGAGGTTACTTCTAAGTGGAATGTCTATGACTCTACAATTTCAGGAACAACCCATCTGGGGCCAATAATGTTTTGCAAATAACACTCAATTGAGATTTTTAAAATCTGCACATCATTTGCTACTCATCTCATTTTAACAGTGAAAAAAATCTGAGGCCTAGAAAAATTAGGGGTTGCAGGTCCAGCGGTACATCTTAAGAAAGCTAACTATTAAAATAAAATTATCTGTAGTCCCTTGGGTTTCTCAGGTCAATCTTTCCCTCAGGCAAAAGAAAATATACAGCAATAAACAATTTGTTCATATCAGTATTTCTTATCAAGGTGAAAATATCTCATAACTGGGCATACCTTGGGGCCTTCTTCCTTAAAGGAACTACCTAACATAAGACTATGCATTTCCTTCAAAAACAAAATGGAACAAAACAGCTAGAATTCAGAATCCTGGAGCTGCTAAGGTTGACAACCCCTGTTTTATACTTTGGTAATACCAGTGACCCTGGAATTATAGGCTGGGGGCAAAGAACCTTAAAGACTTATTAAGACTCCTGAGAATGTTCTGGAAAACCAGTTTTAGAGTCTTCATGAAACTCAAATCTCAGCACCACAGTTAAATGAGTGCGGCAAAAGAACGTAAGTTTAAAGAACTTTAACCAAGAACAGATGTTTCCCTTGACACCACGCTGCTTTAACATCCAGTATTTGTGATTTCCACCCCCCCACACTATTCCCTGATTTACATAGGCCTCCAAAACATTGACGGAAGACACTTTAACAAAATGTTGAGATGGTGTGGTTAGACCAGTGCTATCTTAGTTTTACCTCTTGGTTTTAAAAAAACAAAACAAAACAAAAAAAACCTTTTCTATTCCCATGACTTCAGACCAACAAAAATATAACACGGTCCTAATGGCATTTGAAACCCCCATGGTAAACAGAGCAGTTAAACTAAGTACTTGGGGATGGTTTTCATTACAATGTGCTAAAGAAATGAATGTTTGACTGTTCCTCTGTAAATACCCTGGAGAGCCCTTGGACAGTTCTTCTGGAAGATGGAAATGATTTGAGGGAGTTTCAGATCTCATAAAGATACATGCTCTCTTTGAGTAACAAATAGGATTTATTTTGGGGGGAGGGCTTTGCATTCAGAGCTATTGAGGATTACACTTAGAGATTATTTTCAATGTCCAATAACCCTTATATTCAATACTCAATTCTACCTCTTGTCTTCCTTTTTATTTTTTACGTATTCCATATTTGCATTTTATTTTTTATGTATTCCATATTTGCATAGTAGCATGGTCTCAAAGTTCTCTCTCAGTAGAATGAACTGTAAATGAACACAGCATGTTCAAATTCATGTATGTGGCAGACTGTATGTTCCAAAGATGACCACAACAGGATTTCACATTCCAAATGGTCTGCTTAGAACGGTGCCATTGCCCCAGCAAGAAGCAGAGTCTATGTCCCTCTGCTTGAACTAGTATGGGCTTTTGTGATGGTTTTGACCAATGAGTAAGGCAAAGTAAAGTAAGACTTGGTCATGAAAGTTTGATGAATGTCCACCTTGTGCTCCTGGGATGTTTGCTCTTAGGGTCCAGCCATTATGTTTTGAGGAATTCCAAGAGTCTGTGGAGAGACCTGTAGCCACCACAACTTGTCATCCATGTGAGGGCGCCATCTTGAGAGACCTGCAGCCAGCAACAACTTGTGAACCATGGGAGGGCGCCATCTTGAGAGACCTGTAGCCAGCAACAACTTGTCATCCACGGGAGGGCGCCGTCTTGAAGGTGGATTCCCCAGCCACAAGAGGCTGCCGGAGTTTATACCACGTGGAACAAACATTAGTTACCTCTGACAAATCCTCCCAAGTTGTAGGTTTGTGAGCAAAATAGGATAGTTCATCACATGGCAATAGACATCTTAAAATGCAGCAATCCTCCCTAACTCATACCCATGGGAAGATACCAGACTATAGTCATTTCTTCAAGTCAAACACACATCCTTTGTAATGGATGCAGTTAGCAGCGCTCTCAAATATGCAGAAATGTAAACAAGGATAACATGAATACTTCCAAGGAGTGGGCCTTGAGGGATATGCTTTAACCGAAGGGTAAGAAGAGTTTGTAATTAGCTTCGCAGTTTGTGATGATGTGTTCAAACTGCTGGGACTAGCGGGTATCTGGAGGTAAGCATTGCCTCTGCGGTGTGCCTTCCATTATTAATCGGCTAAGCAAACCTGTAGACGAGCATGAGCTCAGTTCTTGTTTATCACAAGTTACAAATGTGCAGAATGTGAATTAATGATGATGTTTTACTATTCAAGAGCAACGCAGAATAATGCCCGCATTCCCAGGCACCGTCAGAGTCAGAAGGGGTTGGGGAGACCTCTGCTAAGCGTGAGACTCAGGGAAAAAAAATCCATCTGTGTTATTCTTCTGGTGTCCTAAAAAAAATCTTCCATTGCCCTCTGGGGAGTGTCTCAGAAGGTAGTCAGAGTAGCAGCTGAAACTCTCATTCAAAATGGGAAGTCACTGAAATAAAGTTTCTACACCAACTGAATGATAAAGAGTTCCATCAAAAGCTAACTTTATTTCTACCAGGTATATATTTAACATTTTTCTTTTAAAGTTTTCCCATCTTTTCAGGTATTTTCCTACTCCCTGAGTCCTCCATACCCCAACCTTTTTCCTCCCTGAAGATGCTTTCTTTATAAAAGCTTCTTTGTCTTCTGCTCCATAATATCCTTATCACCCCACCAATAACATCGCCATCTCTGCCACCAATAACATCCTTATTTAAAGGAAACATAGTATATGTAAATGATGGACTATTGCTCAACAAGAAGGAAATCCTACCATCGGCAACAACCTGGATGGACCTCGAGGATGCGATGCTAAGTGAAATAAGTCAGGCAGAAGATGACAAATATCGTATGATGTAACTTATACGTGAGATCTAAAAATGTCAGACTCAAAGAAACAGAGTAGAATGGTGGTTACCAGGGGCTGGGGGTGGGGCAGGAGAAACAGGGAGATGGGGTAAAAGGATACAAACTTACAGTTAGAAGATTGATACATTCTGGGAATGTAATGCCCACCATGATGACTATTGTTAACAATACTGTACATATTGCATAATGGACATTTTCTAAGAGAAACAGATGTTAATGTTCGCACCACAAAAAGAGGATAGACTATGGATGTGTTAATGAACCTTAATGTGGCAATGACTCCACGATATGTAGGTATATCGAATCACCATGTACACTTTAAATTTATACAATGTTATTTGTCAATTATATCTCAATAAAGCTGGGAAAAAATAAGATTCCTCACTACCCCTACCAATATACCCTCCCTATTGCCCCCACCAATAATACCGCTACTCCCCCAAACAATAACATCCCAAATATCCCAGCAGATTACATGCCTACTACTGGTCCTCCCCAGCTACCTTTCCAATATGTAGGAATACTGCTGTAAGGCTAACAATGAAGAGATAGACTGGGAAGTAATTAATTAGATGGTAAACTCTGGTTTGATCCATTTTCTCTGACTGCTTAGGCTAGAAGTATAATAACTGGTTATTAGAGTACTTGGATCTCTTGTCCAAACATACATATATTATGTTACTTTTACAGATTAAAGCACCATCCACATCATGATAACCTATCTTATTTTTGAGTCCTGTAAGCACTTAAGTTAGAAGTGATCCAACAAGTGAATCATTTAAAGTTTCAACTTTCCTCACAACATGTTTTTTCCAACACGAGTCTCACTCAGATGGCAACAGTGACTTCTAACCTTACAAAAAAAGAAAAAAATGTGCAAAAAGAATAGTCCTTATATTAAACTCTGGTCACAGTTGTTAGTTAAGGGGGGAAGACAAAAACAGTTACCACCCAACAAACATTGATTTACTGGATGGAGAGCACAGGGAATACTGAAATGAGCCCGTCTGGCATTCAAATTCAGCATGCCACCATCACAAACCATAAATTAGTCAAATAAACCTCTTTGATGAGGCCATACTGACCATAGAATCACAGAATATTAGAGATTAGCAATGTGTAAAAGCAAAAGAGAAGACAACAAAGAATTCAAAAAACTGATGTGCCTTATTTAAGTGACTGTTATTAAGTCACAGGTTTCCTTTACCGGAATCAGGAGAAAATTCTGGAATTAGGCTTTTAAATTTCCAAAGTTCTCCTTGAGGAGGCAAGTCAGTTTCAGTAAATGAGTACTCTGTATCCAAGTGCCTCCCCCCATCTTTCCCCACAAGCCTGTTCAAAACTGCTGACTGATCCCAGTGTGACTGGCTCTTTGAGTGGGAATTCTCCCCGAAGGCAGAAAGGGGAAAACCTTACATGGGTGGTAATCCTGTCCCACTAGCTCTCAAAAACCCCCAGAAAGATTCCACATAATTTCAAGCAATCCAAGTGAAACCTTCCAGTTTCTGGTGAAGATACAACAGGCAGCCTAACTGCTTGGCAGGATAAACTCCGTTTCTCAGAGGAGACACCCCACTGTCCACATGCTGTGGGATCGGTCCAGATTCCCACATTCATTGTCTGTGCTGGATCCCGCACAAAGCTGGCAGACAGGAGGTGTCACTGAGTGGGGATGTTCGGCACCTCTGAACAACGCAGACGGGGAAGTTCAACCTGTGCTGTGAACCCGACATGTGTTCAATGACGGTGCATAATTAGCACTCAAAACATGTTCCATCTCATAAATATATATATATATATACACACACACACACACACATATATAAGAAGTGGCATATATATATATATATGCCACTTTGGAAACTTTCCTAGTGATAACAGCAATTTCCATATTTGTAATCGTGTCTGTTGAGAAGCACGAAGTAGAAACGGGTGACACAAGGACCTTCACAAATCACTTCCAGAAAGGGTTTACTCAACAGGTTTCAAACACCCTGAACACTGGAAAAAGCTACTGCAAGTTACAGGAAAAAAGAAAATGTATGAACGTCTGTCTCCTTTATCTTCATTGCATTACCTCTGAAAGCATCTGTCTACACAATTCTGATACTGCTCAAGCCTCAGAAACCCACGGGCTCTCACTCTTTCCTTCCATAAATATTCACCGAGCATCTGCTATAGGACCTACACTCTTCTTGGCATGGAAAAGAGGCAAGAAATAATAAACATAATAACTAAGTGAAGATAGTAAAATAGCTCTGGGAGGCAAAAAGAGCTATAGAGGAGAGAGAGAGAGAAGAAGAAAAGGAATCAAGAGGCATAACATGCTGTTTTTTAAAAATGGTGGGCAGGGTGGGCTGACTGAGAAGGTGAACTTGAGCAGAGATCTAAAAGTGAGGAAGCCAGTCAAGCAGATAGTTAGGGGGAGGAAAGTCCATACAAGTGATCTCTCCTGCTAAGAGTTAAAACAATATTCACTAAGAACAACATGATGACCTTCTCCCCCCGTCAACTGAAAGGGGAAATACATAGCCTCATACATAATCCCACGATGCATCTCCTGGTTCTCCGTCTCCTGGGTTTTACCCCCTAAATGTTCTTTCTCAAGAAAGAGGGAATTAATTACTTCACACACTGACAGACTTTTACAAAGTCTCTCACAATACAAGGGCTCTCTGCCACTTTATTTTGAACAGCAAAATGCTTACTAGGGAAAACACATTAATCAAAACTGGTTTAGGAATTTTATTGAAGTCATCTGATGGACTAAATTTTGTCGAAGGAGGGAAACGCATCTAACAAAAATTTAAAATAATTCCTAAGGCATGAAACAACATTTTGGGCACTGCAGTATACATGGTTCTTAAAGACAGAATTTAAAAAAGCACTGTACAAATTCTATATACAAATGAAAATGAACAAACTACCAGGATCCTGATGGGACTCACAGAGTGTTGACTGCTGAGCAAAAAAGGCCATTTATGAGAGATTCTACTTTATAAAGTTCAAAACCTGGTGAAGCTAACCTTTGCTGTTAGAAATTACACAGGCTGTCTCTGGGGAGGAGGTGGGGGGAAATGAAAGGAGTGGCCAGAAGGGGGCTTTGGGCTGTTCAATTTCTTTTCTTTTTTTAAATTGTGTTATGTTAGTCACCGTAAAATACATCATTAGTTTTTTATGCGGTGTTCCAAGATTCATTGGTTATGCCCCACACCCAGTGCTCCATGCAGTCCGTGCCCTCCTAATACCCACCACCAGGCTCACCCATCCGCCCCCTCCTCTCTAAAACCCTCCTTTTGTTTCTTGACTGTTCTATTTTGTGACTTGGGTGCTGGTTACCCAGGTGCATTCATTTTGTGTAAACTCACTGAGCTGTGCAGTTACCATTTATGCATTCTCCTGTATTTACCTTACGTTTAATGCAGAGTTTTTAAAAAGGGGTTGCATCATGGAGATTTCTCATTCACCTCTGAGCTGGATACGGAAAAAAACCAAAAAAACCAAAAAAACGACTATCCTAGCGTTAGACGAATGAGTATTTTTTTTTTTTTTAACTTGGGACAGAGCTTCTAGTGATAGCATCACTCATGAATCTTTAAAATGTTGAATTCCAAACAATTTGGATGAAAGTAAATATGATGAGCTTGAATCCTCATTTTAGAGGCCCCAAAAAGTCACTCTGGTAGAGAATAAAAACACTGAAGGTAAAGATGCATGAAACGGGTAGGAATAAAAATGTTTCATGAAATGTAAACATGGGGAGGAAAGTATTCCCAAGTGGATATATATTATATGTCTAAAAAAGGCAGGCACAACTAAATTAATACTTAATATTACAAACAAAAACTTAATTATTTCAACTATATTCTTAAAAGGCTATAAACTTGGCTCCAAACTGTGTTCTGGATCTTTCCATGAGGACAATCTTCCTCTCTTTTCCAATATATGCTATGTACTGATACTGCTCCTTGCTCCTTGTGGCCGACAAGACTCATAACCACAATTTTTTTAATGTCAACTAGAAAACAGAGAACCGAAACTGTATAAATAAATGAACCCCACAGAACTACACTGTCTACGACAGTAGCCACTAGCCACAAGTGGCTATTAAGCACTTAGAATGTGGCCAGTGCAACTAAGGAGCTGAATTTTTCATTTTATTGAATTTTAATTAACTTCAACTTAAATTTAAAAAGTAAAGCAATAGAAAGTTTTTTTTTTTTTCTGTTAAACACAACCTTATTTTGTGGGATATTTCACTTTAACTGTTGAAAAGGTAATGTTCAAATGAGATACACTACAAGGGTAAACTATATACCAGATTTCAAAGATTTTGCTTACAAAAAAAAGAATACAAAATATCTCATTACAGGTTGAAAACATAGCATTCTGGATATATATATTATATATAATATATATATAATAAAGCATAGATAAAACCTAGTACTAAACATAGTTAAATAAAACAGAGTATTAAAATTAATTTCATCCTTTTTTCACCTTTTTAACATGGCTACCAGAATATTTTAAATTACATGGGTGGCTGAAATTATATTTCTATTGGACAGTACTGCAAAGGAATAAAATGTCACTTTTGATTAGCAACTACAGGGGAGAGATAAAAGAATGAGAAATCAAAGCTGGAAAACCAATATATTTGAAGATCTGATTAACAACTATGGCGGAGTGCAGGGTGGGGAGGGGGCAGAAAGTAGAAAAGGGGAAACACGTCCAAGAAACCAGTGCTTCCTTTAAAGGCCCATGGTCAGATAAGCGGGACGGATCCAGACAGCAGGGCAAATGCTATCTATGATTCCACAGCTGTCAACAAATCCAATGACCTAGTTTTTGCTGACTACATGTTAGAAGACTGCCACGTTTATTAAAAAGCAAGAAAAATGACAGATGCGCTGAGCACATGTCTTTCTGGAGTGACAAAAAAGAGGAGGGAGTTTTAAATTGCCCTGCTCCAGATTTCCCCTTCATTAGAGGTTTGGAGAGGATTAGGAAACACCAAGTGTCTGTCTGGGCATAAAAACTTGTTTTAGCAGAAGGGAGAAAGTGCAATAAAGTCCTTCACGCTTGTGAGCGATGGCCATTGTGCGCAGTTGGGAGACTTTAGGAACCCACTATAAAAAGAGAGGAGACTGACCCCGCTGCTGCTAACTACCTCTGATTATCCCTGGTGGGCACAGAAATAGGTGTCTGGGAAAGAGGAGAAGAAAGGGGGAAGTTCTTAAATTACACCTGAGAAATGCCGAGGTAAGGTAAGTAAGCAGGTTTCTTACTGTAAACCTTTTCAGAACCTCGACTCTTTTAAGAAGCATCATGACCCTTTCCAAGAGGATTTACAACATGCATGTTCCCCAAATACATGGACTAAAGCAACACTTTTGCTGAAGAGCATTGCAGGAAGGGCACATTATCAAGAAGCACTGGCCTAGGAGGAAGAAACTCCAGATCTTTAGCTCCTTTTAGACATCACTGTCGGCTATAAGCATGGTTTGGAGGCACTGGAAACTAGAATCTAGTAGTCCTCCCAGCTCATCCAGCACCAGACTCCTGACACTGACTTCAATAGCTGTGAGAGCAAGGTCCATCTCAGGTGTGGCCACAGCTGTGGAGAAGCACCCGTCTTCCTCAGGTTCCGGACCTCGAAGGCTGGCCCACAGCCAACCAAGCATCTGACCTCAGGCATGTGTGCACCCTGGTATCATCAGCCTCCCACCCACAAGTCGGGATGGAAGAGGTATCAGCCTCCCACTATGCCAAATACAAGCCAGGAGGGTGAGAAGTCATTCTGAGAAGTCTGATACCCAGGCTGAATTTCTCCCTAGAAAAAAGCATTCACGGGCACCTATCAGCCACCTCTCTTGGTGTATCTTCTGTTTTCCCTCCAGTCTTTTGTCTGCTCCACTAGCCCCTAGAATGTTATCTGATTCCTTGGTTTTAGGGCAATTTCTCTGCAGAGACCAAAAAGGAATGCAGGTTGGCTGCTTTTTGTTCTAGGTACATCTAAATGCCATTTTAAAGAATCCTCAGTTAATTCTGTTTCAGATTTAACCTACAAGTGTGCTTATTATTATTATTTCTTGTGACATGTGTTGCAAAAGCTAAAAATTACACAGAATTGCAATGCTTCACAAATGGGCAAGTTCTAATCTCCTTGTTGGGTATTAAAATTCAGTTGCTTAATAAAAAATTACATTAAGGAGAACAATGAAGATAATTCAGCAAGACCATGGGAAGGAAGAACATTTTAAATCTAAAAGTGAAAAAAAAAAACCAAAACACCCCATAAGACCAGAAATCCCAGAACCATCTTAGGAAGAACACAGGAACACACATGAGTTCTATGGGGTAAAGGGCACTGATTTTTAATTACAACCCAAAGGCATTTTGGAACAGGCCTCGTGAAATGCATGCTGGAAAGGGAGAAGCCCCCAGAACACCTTTCACAGATGGGGCCAATGACCTCATGACCAATATTTCTGATTGATAGTCTTGGGGGACCAACAGGGTTGACAACCCTCCCTTGCTGAGACACCCTCAACCTCCATCACTCTCTCTCTTCCAGTTTCCCTCAGATCTCTTTGTGACTTCCTTTCTGCCTCTTTTCTTTGCATGGCAGTCAGTGCTGGACTCCCCAGGGCTCAGCTCCCTTCCTTCCTCAGTGATTTCATCCATGACCAAGTTTCAATTAGCATTTTCCAGCTGGTGTCTCTAGCCCAGATGCTGCCTTGAGCTCCGGTCCTACAGAGATGATGCCCTGGTCCACAGCCTTCCTGATCTCAGCAAAGGCCCTTGTCTATCCAGTTTCACAGGCTAAACCTGCCCCTCTCCACCATACCCTGTGACCCAATGCCTACACAACCCTCTGTGTTCCTTGGCTCCATAGTTCTTAAGTCAAACCACTTATCCACATCTCCACTCTGACTGTAAGCTAAGCTACAATCTTCAATTATCTACAAAGAGATACTCCAACAGTGTCCTACCTCCATCTCCTTCTGCCCCCAATCCAATCTTCTCATCTCTTCCCAAAGTATATTTTTGGTATCATTCTTTAGCTCCTCCTTAAATCTCTCCAGCAGCTTTCCACTGTATTTGGGATAAGACCCAAATCCTGAGCCCAGAGGTGAGTCCTACATACCTCCCCAGCTTCATGGTGCATCACTCAGCCTCCCTTCTCTGTGGTCAAATCACAATGGCCCCCTTTCCGTTCCTTGCACCAAACATGCTCCCTCCCAACTCATGGCCTCTGTCCAAGCTATTCCAATAACCACTAGCCCCAACTCTCTCTCACCTGTTTACCACTTAGATCTCAGTGCAAACATTACGTCTTCTTCATAGACCACACCCTCCTCCTGCTGCCAGCCTGGGTCAGGGTCCCTCACCATGTTCTGCTCTGGAGCACTTACCCATTCGTGATTATGCCTCCATCAGGTGACTACTTGCTCCGTGTCAGTGTCCTCAGCTACACTGTAAGCTTCATGTGACCAGGGACATTACCTGCACTAGATCACTAAGGTATCCCTGGATGCCACCACACAGGGGTCCTCATTGATCTATTCAAAGGAGCATGAATGCATTTTGGCCCACCAGTGCTGGATTTTGGATTCATGCAGAGAAACAAGGAAGAAGAATCTGTCTTGTTTCTTGGGGAGTGATCAAGACAAACACATGGCCCCCTCCTTCCCCTCAGGCTCAGATTAACTTCAGCTAATTTCCCGGACAGAACAGAAAGTTCACAAGCCAAAGAAAATAGCAAGAGGAGAGAGGATCAAGAGGGGCTGGGGCAGGAGAGACACTTAGTAAGAAAAGAGAGGCCTGCAGGCAGCAGGACCCACATTTTTTCCTCCACTCTGAGCATCTAAGTCTATGAGGGTCTTCCGACCACCTTCCCAAGCCTGAGGACTGGGTGTTCAGTCCCCGGTGTGCAGCTGATGCCAACCCTCTGGGCTCACCCAACCTGGACTTACCTCTACCTTTAACTCACCTCTGACTTTAACTTTCTCCTCTCTACTAGTAGCTTTTATCTCCCACTTAAAGCAAACAAAACTTTCTCCATCTGTACCCTGAGCCACCACTTATTTTCTCTCTTTCCAAACTCACAGACTCTTAAAGCCATAGAGGGAGGCCTCTGCCTTCTCTACTCTTAAAAACTGCTCTCCCAACATTAACCAATAGTCTCTGGTGGCCCAACCCAGTGGGCCACCCAACCAGTGGGTTCTGACTCAACCTCTTTTGTGCTTCCATACTATTCTCTTCCCCCAGATTATGCAACATCATGTTCTTCCTTTTCTCCCCTTGCTTCATAGACATTCTTTCTTTTTCTCCTTCTCTGGGTCTTCCCCAGAGCTCTAGCCACAGTGCTCTCCCCTGTCCCCTCTGCAAGTACATGGAAGTTCTCAGGTCATGACTCCATCCTGTCCCATGGCTTTGCCATCTCAACCAGTGGCCACTCAACGTGTGGTCCTCAGCCATTGCTGCTCCATCAACTTTCTGTTAATAATCCATGACAAGATAGGTGCATGAAGTTAGAGTGAGCGTGTAGACACTCTTCTAGCTCTTCCACACTGCCTCCATGTTTTTGCGGTATTTTCTGAAGTATCACTTCCTAACTAGAAAAAAAATCAAACCAAGGAAACAAAAAAACTGGTCCTGCAACACAGATAATTTGAGAAACACTGACCTCGCTCTTACAGTTTTAAACTTTTGGATTAGCTTGCCACGGTTTCACAATAAGAAAATAAAAACATGATCAACTTCTCTAAAGTTGCTTTAGAGCAAGTTCAGCCAACCAAAATACAACTGGTATGGTATTTCCACTGGGCAACTGTGAATGGATGCTCAGTGGTGGCTGTCCCTCTGAGATGGGTATGTGCTACCCAGATGACCTTCTGAACCTCCTTCTGTCATCACCTGCTACTACCTACCTAGACTGTGGGCCTCTGTGTCTGCACCTCAGACAACTCCAGCTCCATTCCTAGTCTTCTGCTGAAGTCCAGTCCAACAACCACAAATGCCTTCTAGAACGTTCCCTTGAGTGTACTACCAGTCTCTCAGTCCTAACATGTCCATCACCAATCTCATTACCTCTCTGGTTCCTCATGCTGTGTGTTCCCCGTCCTCACAAGTGACCTTACCTCACACTTCAGTCACCTGTCACTTCAGGCTCCTCCCTCATATTCTTGATACAATCTTGTTAATGATTCCTCCTCTGCATTTCTCTTTTAATTTGTTCATTCCCTCAACAAATGCTGGAGACCACAGCAAACAGGATAGCCCTCTCCTCCAGCAATGCCTCACTTGTCACCCCAGCCTCTTCCCTGCCCACCCCCCAGTTCTCTGTCTTCCACTCTGAGGACATGCTCATTTACACACCATTGTGCCTTCACTCCTTCCCCATTCCTGACAGATTCACTTTTTAAAAATGGCACAGTTTGCTTGGCTTGGGGGTAGGTGGGGTTGTAAGGAGGTAAGGGAAGCCTTTGTAACATATTTCTCCTTTCATTCTGAATTGGTTTCTTGCACTAATTAAAATTAAACTCTCTGTACCACACTTGTAGAGATGAGGCCCTAATGCTCAGCAATCAGACAGGCAAAGTTTTGAAATCCTGGGGATTTGGGATATTCCATTTCATTAAAAGAAGCCACTTAGATGTTAAATATCTGTCCAGCTCTTTTCTTAAGGTCAAGACCTTAAGCAGCGCCATTTTGTTTTTGAAAGGGCAATGCATCTAGTTTAATCTAAGCCACTTGTGTTTCTGACCGTGAGTTGGCCCCCACAGGACAAGGCAGGAGTCAGCCTCATCTCCTCTCACTGCCTACATTCCAATGTTTCTGTGGTCCAGTGGAAGACAAACCTAGTTCCAAGCAGACTGTGTGGGTCAGTGTTCACTGCTCCATCATGAAGCGATGTGAATCTAAGGGGCAGAGCCCGGGGATGAGAGCCTGAGGGCAAAGATCCTGAAGTCTCACCTGGATAGTGGCTGGGAGTGTGGCTTTCTCGGGTGGGCAGTGAGGCCTAGAGACCCAGCATCTACTGCAGGGAGGCCTTCTACAGGCTCTCAAATCTGTCTCCATGTACCAGACCCAGTTACACCGGTCTGCCTCCCATGTGGCCTCTCCTCCAACTGGGACAGCCCCCTCCTTGTCCCTGACCACCACACAGAAGAGGTGGCATGGCCCGATGATCATGAATTTGGCCTCTGGGTCACACAGGCTGGCTTCAAACCTTAGTTCTGCCTTTCAGAGTTGTAACTGGGCAAACTGCATAGCTTCTCTGTGCCTCAGTTTCCCCACCTATAAAATGGGGCTAAGCCTTCAGGGGGGCTGAGATTAGGGTTAAAAGTATGGTGTCAGGTACACAGAGCGAATCGTTCTGTGCAGTGAAATCCCATTTAAAATTCAAATAAACCTAAACACATAAATATGGGCCAGCAACATATAACACACCCAGAGAATCGAATCTTTTCCTTTCCTTTCTTCCTCCTCCTCTTTCTTTTCTGGGGGAATCGGGGGTGGGGGAGTCTGTATTCTGCCACAGTGGCTCCAGCTAGTTCCTGCATCTTTGTAGTAAACTCCACCTGAGCTGGCTTGAGTAGGGCTGTTTCAGGTCATCAAAAGAACCCTGCCCAGAACACGCTTCCTCTTCCCTTTGTTCGTTGCTCACAGACTGCAGCCAAAGAGAACTTGACTCAGCCTTGAGCTTTCATCCCATGCTCCTACCAAGAACAGTACTGTCCCTTCATCTGCATCTACATCTACATCCCCTTCATCTACCCCTCATTTTCAGGGCCCTTACTCTATACCACACCTCTCCAGAACCTTCCCCACTTGGCCACAGAACCTTGCTGTTCCACCCGAGTCCCGCTGCCGTCTCCTGCTCCCTTTCCAGTGGAAAGACCTTTCCCGGGCTGCATCCTTGAACGGGCCCAGCCTGTGGCAAAGCCCTCATCCTCTCAAAGCCCTTTCCTCCTGTCTGGAAGGGAGACACCACTTCCAGTGGGGCCTGATGACCAAAATTAGTGTGAAGCACAGACCAGAAAATGTGAGCAATGACTCTGAAATCTTCAAAGGGCTTTCCGAACATTCGGATACTTTCCCAAGATGCTCCAAAGTCCATAAGGGAATTGAAGATGAACATGTAAGCCCTTTATGTGACATCATTCTGTCTCTTTCCTGGGAACTCTGAAGAGCAGGAAATTCCAAGGGGCCCCACAAATCCACGCAGCCACACAAGACAGGCTCCGGAAGTACCTGGCAGCCAAACCTTTGTCTCGTAGGACCAAAGGCGACATCTCTGCTCTCCAACAGCCTCAAGACTCTTTGTCCCTGGAGCATTTGGTTCTAGGACTTGGAACACACAGTCTCTCCGAGTCTGCCCATAAATCTGCCTTTTAAATGTTCTGTAGTCCATAATAAAAAAATTACAGAAAGGGCTACTTGGATGGAGCACAGCAGGTAACAAGGGGGGGGGGGACAGAAAGCAGTAGACCAGATTTAATTTGAACAGCTAAAGTGTGCAGAGGAATCATCAGACCACAGTGTAAGGAAAAGAGTCATCTTTATATAATTCCCCTCACCCCTCCCTATAAATTATGGCACCTTCAGCTAATTTTACATGACACAGATACAGATAATTTTATTTTTCCTAATTGTAGAAAATAATGAAATCTCCTTTTCCTCCTGCCAGCCGTGTCCTCTGCCCAAAAGTTCTGCTAATTTAAAACATTCAGTGGAAAAATAATAGTGGGCCATTGTTCTTAAGAAAAAAATCTAATCACTTTGAATTTAATTCTCTTATGCAGAGAATATGAGCTTATCCTGTGTGATGGTACAATGACAAAATGAGTTAATTACCATCTCATTGTAAGACAGATCTGCTTGTCATAGGAACGGGAGCCATTATTTCACACAAAATAATGACCCAGATAAAAAGTAATGACTGTAAGCTGTAGCTGCCGGTAGCACAGCTTCATCCTGGCCTAAGTGAATGGCAATTAACAAGTGTCACCATTCTCTCTATATATACAAATAGAGACCACGTTACTCATTAAATATTTACTGAAAAGACACAAATGGTTTTTAGTATTTTTCTTCCCAGGAAGCTCCCAGGATCTTCTACCTGTGTGATGACAGAAAAATTTACAATGTGTGTAAAATTCTGGCATCAGCTGGAATAGGTGTTATCCTCCAGAAGGACATTCAGGTTCCCTCCACTCTTTGCACACCGAAGTGGTGCCTTCTCCAGAAATCTTGTCCAAACACAGAGAAAAGAGGAGCCAAGGGAAGGAGGCCCAGACCCATCATTTGGTCCGTCTTCTGGTTGTCACAGACACTGATTGAGAAACTAAAACCATATCTTGTACGGCCGGAAATGCTGGATCCTTCCAGGGTCAGGCCCTCAGCCACACTGGACAGGGACAGACAAATGGCTAGATGACCTCAACACTCCTGAGTCATTAGCAGGAACTTTACCTGCATCTGCTGACCATGACCATGAACCACTTCTCTACTGAAAGGAACGGAGATGAGAGATGCTGGGATACATGTAAGAAGACAAGCTCTGGTGTCTAGTCTGTCTGGACCCAGTGCTTGTTGTTTAAAAACCAGGGGCGTTGCAGAAGCAGGATGGCACCAATGGACTATTTAAAGCGTATAATTTCCGGGGGCGCCTGGGTGGCTCAGTTGGTTAAGCGACTGCCTTCGGCTCAGGTCATGATTCTGGAGACCTGGAATCGAGTCCCACATCGGGCTCCCTGCTCAGCGGGAAGCCTGCTTTTCTCTCTCTCACTCCCCCTGCTTGTGTTCCCTCTCTGGCTGTGTTTCTCTCTGTCAAATAAATAAAATCTTAAAAAAAATAAATAAATAAAGTGTATAATGTTCAAAGTGTTAAAAACATAATTCTTATACAAGCATAGAATGAGCTAATTATTAAGTGAACTATTATATACTGATGTGCACACATGTGTGTACACACACCATACATACGATGTCTACCTGCACTATAGATGCCACACACATCAGTATCTGATTGCCCACTAATCAGGTTGCTTTCTTCTTAGACCTGATATGGGCACAGTGTAATGGGCTAGTCATGCAATGATGTGGCTTATTTAAGACAAAAGTACCAAATCACATGGATTTTTTGTTTGTTTTTCTAAAGATTTATTCATTTATTTATAAGAGAGAGAGAGATGGGGGGGAGAACACGCAGATGCAAGAGGAGGGACAGAAGGCAAGAATCCCAAGCAGGCTCCCTGCTGAGCACGGAGCCCATCATGGGACTTGCTCGATGTCATGACGCACGAGATCATGACCTGAAATCAACAGTCGGCTGCTCTCCCACTGAGCCACCTGGGCACCCCCTAAATCATATGTTTTTAAAAGAGCACATTTAATAGTATGGACAAAGCTTCATGCGCTCATCTTACCCACTTACGCAGTCTTGATTACGAGCCTACTTTTCCCACTACTCAGATGATGGGGTAAGTTCCACCTTGAACATATCACTACCCCAGTCTATTAGAACATTTTATCTGCACCACCAGAAAAGAGGGTCCTATTTACGTAGACATCCACACGACTTATACAAATACTTGTATTGTCAGACTTATGCATGTGAGAACAAAAAATATCTTTCCCCCTATTTCTTAAGTAATGATCTGAATTCCACTAGAGCAGAAAGAGTCACCATCATCTCTGTAAAATGATCAGATATGTTGCCCTATGAGGTCCTCTGACCCCCAGTTTCCAGGTCCTAGCCTCCCACCATACACAGGGCGTGGGGGAGGGTTATTGCAGGGCCTTGTTGAGCCTGAACACTCAATCAACGTTGAAGGCAGGCAGACAGGAAGGGAACAACAACAAAAGTGTCACTAGGTATTTAAAAAGACAATCTAAGTATTGCACTCTTCTGCAAAAATCCTCTCAACGCCTCCCTCCTGGGCATTTACAGAGGAATCCTGGCCCCCCTATCCCTTGCACTCCCTTTCTCTCCCAAAGCTTCTCTGATCTTTTGAGTCCCCTCATTTGCTCCTCCACCTAGGCCCTCACACATGCCGCTCCCTCTGTTTAGAAGGATCCCCAACCTTCCCTGTGCAGCCCCATCACAAGGTGACCCCTCCTCATCCTTTCTGTCTTAGCTCAAGGGACCTCCCTGAGAGCCAAGCCACATGGCATCTGCTACTCCTCCGCCCTCCCGGCTCCTCCAGGGTCTGCCTTCCAGGGGTGAGGGCATGAGGGCACAGACCACTGCAGTTTCATCCTCTGTGTCCAAGCACCCAGCAGGCAAGGACTATTTCTGGCCAAAGCTGATGGCCAACGCTATTTATTAATGAGTTCACTAATGGACAGACTGGATCTCAGACAAACCATCACCGCCTCTACAGGATAGGCAACTGGCAAATTTTTTTTTTAAGATTTTATTATTTATTTGACAGAGAGAAACACAGCCAGAGAGGGAACACAAGCAGGGGGAGTGAGAGAGGGAGAAGCAGGCTTCCTGCCGAGCAGGGAGCCCGATGTGGGACTCGATCCTGGGTCTCTGGGATCATGACCTGAGCCGAAGGCAGTCACTTAACCAACTGAGCCACCCAAGCACCCCGACAACTGTCAATTCTTGTGGCAGATGGGGTGAGAGAGAACAACGAAAGCATTAAGCAGAATTAAGGAATGAACTTAGCCCCGGTTTGGGCAAGGATATTCCTTCTGCAGGATATGTCATTTTGAGATTCAAGTGAACCCTGCAATGAGGCAGGAAACCTCACAGGGCATGAAGAAAAGTTCAAAACCAGACACATTTCTGGGCAGAGAATGATTCTCCGGCAACAAGGCAATTTTCTCTGGTGTAACTGCATGCCAGTGGCTGCAGGACTCCGGGATGCTCTCTCACACTAGAAAGAAAGGTGGCTCGTGGCAATGAAGACCCACAGGACAAGTGCAAGGTGGGATTTGGGCTGGAGGCAGGGGATTCACACCACCTTGAAGGTTTGACAGGAGTCCGAGCAGTGGGCCCAGAGGCCAGCTATTAGTGCCATTCCAGCCTTAAAGACCCAGTCCAGGGCCCTGCCTGCTTGGGCAGGGGGGAAGCTACCTTGTTCCCAAGTCTCCTTCAGCCTGAGCAATGTGTGTATGGGGTGGGTGGCTGCACCCCTGTGGGGCTGCTCAAAGACCCAGGTCCACGGAGGCCCTGGCTCCTGTCCCAGCCTGTGGAGTACGGCCCAACTGCCCTAAGCCAGCCCCCGCAGGTTCGCACTGCAAACCCATTCAGTTGTCTCTGGACTACAGGGCTCACCTTCTTAATGAACTCCGGGATGAGTTTTTGGCCTGTCAGGTGGTCTAAGGAGGAACAGCAATCTAATTCCAAGATGTAGCGTTCATTGTGAAGATCACTTTTCTGAGATCTGAAGAGAGGAAAAGAACACACAAAGATTAAGATTTTGCGCGATATATATATATGAATTATTGGGTATTCAATGAAACACCAAATTATTTCCTGAAAGTAAATGTCAAAAAGGCACTGCTGAAAAATAATTTACAGTGAAACTCAAATAATATATATGTATGTATATATGTATGTATGTATATATATATGATTATACACATCATGGAAAGACCTAGACACACTATCAAGGAAAACACACCATTATAGAAATTTAGGACAGTATAGCTTATACATGAAATAACATACACATGCTCCCATAATGTTTCTTTCCCATGGGTTTGGGAAGGCGTAGAAAAGACACACACTAAACCACTGACAGCACTTACCTCTGGGGATGAAGGGGGATGGCATGGGAGCTGGCTCTAGGGATGGTAGGGTAAGTGAAAGTGACTTTAGCTATAGCCTTAATTTTTTTGCCCTTTCTTATTCTAATAGCGCTTAGGAAATTAAAATTAATTTAAAGAGATTTTTAAAAGGTTCAACTCTTACAGAAGGCAATCTGGCAAAATCTATCAAAGATGCATTAAAGAAAGAACATAAGGCAACTAAAATTCTGGGGAAGGAGTGGGTATAAAGGTTGTTCATGGCAAACAACTGCAGGGTTCTGGCGGGTGCAGAGGTGGCCAGCAAGGCCTGGTCGTCTCCCCATATAGGGGCACGTCTGCTTCCCTCTTTCCCCCCATGTAGTCGTGCATACGATGCGACGCTCTGAGCATTCAGGAGAGCCAGCACAAACACACCATGCCCCCCTGGCCTAGGGGTGAGCAGGGCTCTCTCGGCCCACTTATGAGTAGCTCTACCAAATGGGGCCCATGCCAGTCACTGTAAGGGCAGGTATGGCCAGATAATTCTTAAAGTGGTACTTTCACACTGAACTCCTCATACATATATATCCTACCAAATAAGTGGTTTCTGAATACGTGTATTTGCTACATTTTAAAAATGAATTTCTAAGATCCTTGTGTATCATTAAAGGCAATTCACATTACCATTAACCACCTGGGTATGAATTATGTGAAATCCAAAAGTGAAAAAATTTTAAAGAGGATTTGGTTTTTCCCAGGTGTGCAATTGTGATTGGGTACGCAAACATCAATAGCATATCTTGATTTTATTTTTCCTTCCAACACATCCTATCAAGAGTAAGGACTGAGGCACATACTTTCGAAATGTAAAAGAATAAACGGATTCCAAACTGGTCAAACTAACTCCAAAAGAAGAAACCAGTTCTGTGCCTGAGACTTCTTTTTTTTTTTTTTTTTAAAGATTTTATTTATTTACTTGAGAGAGAGAGAGAGAGAGAGAGATCACAAGTAGGCAGAGAGAGAGAGAGGAGAAGCAGTCTCCCTGCTGAGCAGAGAGCCTGATTTGGGCCTCCATTCCAGGACACTGAGATCATGACCTGAGCTAAAAGCAGAGGCCTTAACCCACTGAGCCACCCAGGCACCCTGTTCCTGAGACTTCTTGCATTAAAACTTCATCAGACTAGACATACATGCTTGTTTTTTTCCCCACATTCTCATCCTCTACCACCCCCAAGCAAAAGACATATTAAGAAGGGGGCGCCTGGGTGGCTCAGTTGGTTAAGCGACATGACCTTCGGCTCAGGTCATGATCCCGGAGACCGGGGATCAAGCCCCACATCGGGCTGCCTGCTCGGCAGGAAGCCTGCTTCTCTCTCTCTCACTCCCCCTGCTTGTGTTCCCTCTCTGGCTGTGTTTCTGTTTGTCAAATAAATAAAATCTTAAAAAAAAAAAAAAGACATATTAAGAGGAACTAAAGCAGAAGATTTCAGACTTTTCAAAGAGAAGACTTGGTCATGATGTAATGCCGTGGATGTTTGTGAGGTCTCAAACAACGAAGACAGGCGTGGGAGGAAAGTGTTCTAAGATACGAAATCCCAGCTGCTCTGTCACATGAAGATAAATGTCAGACCGTGTAAGGTTATTTATAAACACCCACTGAGATTTTAAATGAGTAGGTTGAAAAACAGTGATCATTTTAAATAAGTCGACACCATATCCACTCAGTAAAATGCTCATAAAGTGAATGAAGACTGTCTTTAAGCAACTTACAACCCAGGTTCATGAGGAATAATCTTTAGCACATGATCTATTAACTACCATCTTTGGTTCGAGAACAAGAAGTACTATAGGAAGGAAGACAACTCTGTTTTATTCCATCAGATGATTTACTCAGTTACAACTGAACTGAAAGGAGCACAAAAGATCTACAAAAATAGGCATTATTATAAATTTTCTAGATGAAACATGAAAAATCACATCTTGATATATAGTCTTGGTAAAGCAAATCCAATGTCTGCTGAAGGAATAGATGAGCAACTAATTGGTCTTCATTTGCCTTTAGGAATTAGCTCCACAATTTAACAATAGTAAATATCGCTACGGTGGTGAACACACCCTTAGGTGACCCTTCCTTCCAATATTCTCCTCCTGCTGGTGTCCATGACCTTGTAGAAACCCTCCTCTTGAGTGAAGGTAGGACCTGCACTTTGTTTCTTTTTTTTTTAAGATTTTATTTATTTATTTGACAGAGAGAGAGATCACAACAAGGCAGAGAGGCAGGCAGAGAGAGAGAGGAGGAAGCAGGCTCCCCGCTGAGCAGAGAGCCCAGATCCCTGAGATCATGACCTAAGCCGAAGGCAGAGGCTTTAGCCCACTGAGCCACACAGGCGCTCCTGTACTTTGTTTCTATGAGACTATGGCAAAGAGGATATGGTGCCACTCCTGTGATTACGTTATGCTGTAAGGCTCCATTTTAGCAGACTAGAGCTACGTACTCTTCTTGCTGGCTTTGAAGAAGTAAGCTGCCATGTTATGAAAGGGCCACATGGCAAGGAATGGTGGGCAGCCCCTGGCCAACAGTTGGCAGGAAACAACGATTTCAATTCTATGACTCCAAAGAGATTAATTCTGCAAAGAACCTAAGCAGCAGTGGAAACAGATAGTCCCCCAGGTGAGCCTCTGTTGAGACCACAGCCCAAGCCAACACCTATACTGTTTTCCCACTGTTGACCACGTCTAGGTCCAGGCCCACACACCCATTCAGAACATCTGAGAACAGCCTGAGAGCAGTAACTGACAGGTGATGAAGTTCCATGTCTCTGAGGGCAAGGATCACCCTGGAAAAGGGAAGCAGACGCCCAACAGAAGTGGCTCCAGGGGCCAGGGGGGTGGCCCTCCAATGGATCACATCAGGATGGAATAGATACTCCACAGTCAATCAAGTTCCCAAGGAAGAAGTAGTAAAATGAAGCTCTCAACTGAGGAGGCAAGTGTCACCCTCCTATGAAAGAGGGGAAACACGACTTATGTTTCCCCACAGGCCATGTCCTTGTGTTATTCTGGAAAAAGAAATGAGAAACCACCAAACTTCCCCTGGACTGAAGCTGTGATGGCTTCCACTTTTGGGACAGAGAGATCTGGGTTTAAACAATAAGAAAAGGGAGGGACGCTGAATGCATTTCTCGAGACACAGGATTAACTACCTAAAGCCTCCCTCATCTGGAAATTAACACCAAATACTCTGAAATTAAATGCGAGCACTCTGAGAAGAACACTGCTAACAATGAAATATGCTTCACCACCTCCCTCCATTGCCTATTCCATAATTTTCTCCAGATTTTCCAGTTGCAGGCTACAGGTGTTAAAGTGAACTAGAAGGGGATCAATGAGAACTAGAGATCAATGACACACCTCTAGTTCACGTTGGACAGGGCATGACAGGAGGTATGGGCTCAGCAAACATTAGCCACTGCTGATCTAGTGACTATCATCTATAATTGCATCCTCTACTTTCCAAACACTCCTCACAGTTCATAAATATTCATTTGAGAAATACTGACCATAACTACTGTTATGTATCAGGAAATATTCTTTAGCATATACCAATACCAACAAAAATCTCTGCCTCCCAGGAGCTTACAATCTAGTGGAGGGGGATAAGCAGGGAAAAACAAACATACATAAGCATATAACAGTATGCTTAGCAGAGATAACCATAAAAGAAAAAAGAAAGACAGCAAAGTGAAGAGACTCAGGAGTGTGTGATGGGAAGCTGCATTTTTGTTGCTGGTGTTGTTTTAAAAGATTTTTTTATTTATTTTAGGAAGAGAGAAAGCATGAGTTGGGGGAGAGGCAGAGGGAGAAGGAGAGAGAAACCTCAGACTCCTCACAGATCATGGAATCTAACACAGGGCTTGATGCAACGCTCCATCCCAGGACCCTGAGATCACGACGTGAGCTGAAATCAAGATTCGGCTGCCCAACTGAGCCACTCAGGTGCTCCTAGAAGCTGCAGTTTTAATGAGGGTGGTCTGGGTGGCCTCACTGGAAAGGTGACATTTAGAACAAAGATCTATAGGAAGTGAGGGCGTTGGCCATGCTGATATCCAGGATGAGAGCTTCCAGGCAGAGGAAATAGCCAGTGCAAAGTTCCTGAGGTGAGATAATACAAAGAGGCCCTCTGGCTGGAGCTCAGTGAATAAAAGGGCAGAGGTGGAAGAGAAGACAAGGCCAGAGAGTCACTGGGAAGTCCTTGAGAGTATTGAACAGAGAAGTGACATTATCTGGTTTATTTTGCAAGGCTCCCTCTGGCTGTAGGAGGCAGCTAAAAGACTAATTCAGTGGTCCAGCAGGGAGATGATGGTGGCCCAAAGTGGGATTTTAGCAGTGTGGCAGCAGTCACAAAGTCTGAATTCTGGATATATTTTCAAGGTGGAACCTTCAAGACTTCCTCGTGGGGTGTAGAAGAAAGAAAGCAGCTGAGGATGACTCAGAACTTTTGTTCTAGGAACTGGAAGACTGGATGAAGTTGCCACAATTATGATGGGGAAGGCTGTGGGTGGCACAGTTTTGGGGGAAGGTCAATAACTCAGTTTCAGATGTGCTGAATTTGACTTACGCAGCAGACCTCTAAGTAGAAATGTCTGGTAGACAGTTTAATACATAGTCCCATCTGAATTTCAGGATAGGGGCTGGAGATAAAAATTTTAGAGTCAACAGCTTTCATATGGTACTTAAAGCACAAGACTGGATGATATTTCAACTAATGTAGAGAGAGAATAGTTGAGGACTGACCCTTGGGACCCTCCACCATGAAGACATTGGGAGAAAAGGAAGAAAGCCCAAAGAAGAAGGAGAAACCAGAAAGGAAGAGAATCAAGAGAACATGCTGTGTGTCCTGAAAGTAAAATGCAGTTAGCATGTCAAGGGGCAAAGTATGGGCCACCCTGTCAATTTCTTCAATTAACAGACTCATCATTTTCCCTTCAGTTTACCAATAGTCTTGAAATCCACAAAGGGAAAGTGGATTTAGTCCAATCCATGGAAACAAATGCAAAGCAATCTGTTTATATTATGATTACGATGCATCGATTATCAAATTAATCCATTGCTTTGGGTTCCGAACAGCTTGGGTCCTTGAAGAAATAAAAACATCTTCATGCTGCTAGGTCATTTCTCAAAAACCACGCGAGTGAAAATTAACTGAAAAGAGCTCTAGCCACTCTCACATCTGGAGGTCTCCACCTGGATTCAGCTTTGGAGAGTTGAGAGGGGTTTATTTCCACTCCAAAGGGAGTCTTCTGAAAGCAAGAGGAATAGAAACGATACTATTGTGCAGAGATGTGATGTGCTGAAAGCCAAGAATACATAAGACAAACAAATTCAAATTCTTAGCATAACAGCATAGTGGTAACAAGGCACATAAGCTTGGCGGTCCTGACTGGTTAAGAAGCTGGAGAAGTCGCTACGACTTCATAGCTCAGTTAAGTTTTAAAAAGCCATCACAACATGACAACTAAATATAGTGTGGTACCCTGGACTGGGTCCCATAACTAAAAGAGGACGTTAATAGAAAAACTGGTGAAATTCAAATAAAATCCACAATTTAGTTAACAGTAATGTACCTGTGTCAATTTCTTAGTTTTGACAAATGTACCATGGTAACACCAGATACTAATGCTTGGGGCAACTCAGTGAAGGACATAGGGGGTTCTCAGTAATTTCTTTGTAACTTTTATGTTAAATCTAAAATTATTCCAAAATAAAATTTATTTTTAAAAAAGCAATAAAGGCTCTCTATATTTCTTGGGTATATGTACTTCCCATAACATTGCCGGTAGTATTTATTCTCTGAGTCAGTGTCTCTAGACAAAACTATCCTTATACCCCTGGCTTCACTATACTTTTCCCATCAGAGATCCCTCAAATCACATCAGGGCAATGTCTAAAACAACTGGGTCTGGAGGACAAAAGGAAAATGGCTTTTGATGTGCCCCAACTTCAGGCACTGGGACAATCTAATGAAAAACTTTAGGCTCTCTGAATCAGATAGGGCTTCCCACAGGGCAGGCATCCTCAGCCCTGGTTGCATTTACCTTTGGAAGCACTTGGGGAGATCTCATAAATTCTGATTGATTGGTTTTAGGTATGGCCTAGGCAAAGGGGCTATGGAAACTCCTGGGCGATTCTAATGTGTGGTTAGAGTGAAGAACAACAGCCCAGGCTGCGTATGCTGTATCTATTATGGTCCAGGAGATTTTCCTTGGCCAAGAACTGAACAAGTCCATGGAAAGAGAAAACAGAAAGAATGACTTATAGAGACCAATAATGTAGACTTCTACCCCCAGAAGAAAACAAACTTTCCAAAACAAAACAAAACAAAACAAAACCCAGAAATTAAGGAAATGGAAAATAAGAATGAGGACCTTTCTCTATGCCTCTTTTGGTCAGAAAAACTCAAAAGTATATCAGACTTCTTGCTCCCCTTACTTCTTTTCACTTTTTTCATTGTGATTAAAACATACATAATTGAATATATACCATTTTAACCATTTTCAAGAGTACGTTCAATGTCATTAAGCACATTCACAAGGCCAGGCAACTGTCATCACTATTCATTTCCAGAACTTTCTCATCATCCCAAATAGCCCTCACTTATTTGACCTCTTATAAATGGAATGGGGGCTAAAATAGAAAATTTTAAATAAATGCTTGTAGGGGCCCCTGGGTGGCTCATTCAGTTGAGCATCCACCTCTTGATCTCAGGTAGGGTCTCAATATCACTGTTGTGAGTTCAAGCCCTGCGTTGGGCTTGGAGCTGGGCATGGAGCCTACTAAAAAAAAAAAAAGTGTGCTTGTGCAACAAACACATAAAAGCAGATTTAGACACAGAACATTTGTGCACAAACTTCTCTTAACTATAGGGCAGGAGAGCAAAGAGCCCCTAGGCTGAGGTATCTCAGATATCAGCATAACTGGCCACAGATGTCAGAGTTGTTTATGGCCATAAGAAAAGACCACCTATTCTGCGTTGTGTTAACCTCATTACTCACACACAAACATGAACTGTCATAAAAACGGCACAACTCAGAGCTGCACTCATTACAACAATCAGGTGCAGTCACTCCCCAAGTGGCCAGAGGGTCAGAAGGTCAACCAGGAATGCAAATTCTAAGACCCACAGGCCATGAGTGGAAGAGGATATTTTTTGACCAAAATACATAATCTAGACACTCTGCTCTCATTAAGAGACACAGGAATGGTCTTCATGTCCACTGGGAAGTAGGCTCTCTCTGCTTTTCATTCAAACACAGAATCCTATCAGATGCCCTCTTGCAATGCCATTCTTGAAAGCAATGCAGTTGGAGAAAACCTATCTCCATTATAAGAAAAGTCACAGTGCAGGAATGATGTTGAACGGTATGCCACCATGTCACTACAGTGTTGGGGAGACAGTGGCAATAATGGAAATCCTGGTAACCCAAGCAGTTTACATGCCAGCAATCACTAGCAATTCTAGGCCAGGGTTGCCAAAACTTTTGTGTTGTTTTTTTTTTTTAAATAATTCATTACATCGTGTGTTTATTTCAGCCATAACTGTCAAGTCTTGGCTCCAGACAATGTTTTTCGCTATGTTGGCCAATGCGCTGGGATTGAATTTGACCTCCCAGCCACCAGTCTCTGGCCTCTCAGTTGCATACACAAAGCTCCCATGTGAATTGTGTAAGACTGAAGAATCACAGACCTGTACCTCTGAAACAAATAATACATTATACATTAAACAAAAAAAATCTCCCATGTGAGTTACAAAAAAGGCTGGATGCCAGGGAAGAGATAAGAGTGAGCAGATTATCTAACTGTCTTATAATGAGAATAACCAACCCAATAACCCAACCCAAATAGTTCAAGCCTTGTAATGACTCAGCAGATTCTTCCCCTCGGGGCTCCCAGCTAACCCGCGATCATGGCCAGTGCATGCACACAGCCCTTTCCAGTTTCTCAGTGGCTGGGCCATAACTCGGGGTGAAGCCATCGAAAGAACATGTTTGCAAGTGAAGACCATACTGCCTATGAGTACTTTAAATATTCAAAATTAATACAGGTAAAAGGGTTAATCCTCAGATTATACTGACAAACTGCCAAGTAGTTAATGAAATACCCATTTTGGCTTCGTGAGCAGACCTGAAATCAGTCTACCAAAAAACAAATGCCTGTCAAAAACCTATTATAAATGATACTTTTAAAAAATAAACATGTGAATAAACACTACCATACACACTACTTTTAAATAATAAGCATGCAACAGATCTCACTTCCAACTCATAAACCCTTTCCATAACTTCAAAGACCATGAGTTTAAACAACATCTCCTCTTTCCCAGGACACAAGACCCAGTTTGAACTTGAGTTCTGAAAAGAAAGGAGAGGATGTGCAGTTCATCAGTAGAACTATTTTTGCTTCACTTAGGAATAATCATAAATAAATGGTGGTAAATCCCAACTTAGATTACTAGGCACTTCTCCAGACGGAAAAAAAAAAAAATATTGAATGTCAGCTGACAGAAACAAATTCTCTATGTCTGGGAAACAGGAAGGATTTTAAAGATATTTCCCCCAAGGCAATACTAAGTTCAAGTATAATCATCAGAATGGCTTTTCTTTTCTTTTTCTTTCTTTCTTTTCTTTTTTGAGTAGTAGAAGAGAGGGATATAAACTATAGATCTGAAGATTTGTCAAGGAAAGAAAAAAAAGGCATTTTCTAGTTTCATTATCTGTAATGAATGTAATGAATGTATTAACTAATGACAATAAAAAGATCTGTGTATTTATCCATCTGTTCAGCACCTTCTTGACTGCTGAC
>PITA01020846.1:0-34045 GCA_004023965.1 Spilogale gracilis | reverse complement strand
TTTTTTTTTTTTTTTTAAGATTTTATTTGTTTGACAGAGAGAAACACAGCCAAAGAGGGATCACAAACAGGGGGAGTGAGAGAGGGAGAAGCAGCCTTCCCGCTGAGCAGGGAGCCCAACGTGGGGCTCAATCCCAGATCTCTGGGATCATGACCTGAGCTGAAGGCAGTCGCTTAACCAACTGAGCCACCCAGGCACCCCTACACTGCCTTCCTTCTATATGTGTCTGTTTCTCTGTCCAAATTTCCCCTTTAGGAAGAACTCCAGCCATATTGGATTAGGGCCCACCCTAATAACTTAATTTTAACCTGATTACCTCTGTAAAGATCCTATGTCCATATAAGGTCACACTTTGAGATACTGGTGGTTGAACTTCACCGTAGCTTTATTGGGGGATAAAAGTCAACCCATAACAGGCTTCAGTGTTCACATAGGAGAGTCTTTTTCTTTCCAAATTCCTGGATCTGGACAGTTAGACAAGTACATTTGAAGCAGAAAGCAATGAATGGAGTATTGAATTTATTAAGAAAATGAGACACAGTAAATATTCAATAAGTATTTGTGGAGTGAATGCATTAATCAGCTTCATGTTATCATAAAATAGAACCATGGAATTCTAAAAGCAATAGAGTAAATATTGTACAGCTTCACATATTTAAATAAAGCTACAGTAGTTTTGTATTTTAAATTCACTAGACACTTGGCAGGTTTCCAGATAGGTAGAACAATATATGCAGATGCACTATTAATTTGGGATGTTATTTTAAAGAAAAAATGGAAATTTAACTTTATGACTACATACTTCATACTCGTTGCCAAATTATAAAGTGGTCATATGTCAAAGCTACATTTAATTTTGTGTTGGTTGATTTGATATTTTCAAGGGTCTCTAGGTTTAGAGAAAAAAAGAGACACTCAATTAAATTTGAAATTAAACAACAAATAATTTTAATATATATTATATTCAGTATATATTTGGTAATCTTTATTTTCCTTTACTTCCAGACTGACTTATATTTTATGTAAGAATAAATTTCAGAAAAGATGTAAACTCAGTTTATGGTTGATGAGGTAGAAAAAAGAAAACAGAAATATAATTAGTAGGAAATAAACTTCTGTGTAGTTTAAGATAACCTTTTTCTTATGAGTCATCTCAAGTCAAGAATTTAGAACTCATGGAAGCTATAAACATATACTAAGCAATTAAAATGTATTTTAAAATTATACTTTTAAAGTTTAGTTTATTTAATTATGTAATTATAATTATTTAATTATATAATGTCCTATTTTCTATTGGCTGTACCAATATTCATTTCCATCAACAGTGCACAGGGGTTCCCTTTTCTCCACATTCCCACCAATCCTTGTTATTTGTCCTTTTTTATTTTTTCAAATGTTTTATTTATTTATTTGACAGAGAGAGAGAGAGAGAGAGCACAAGCAGGGGGAATGGCAGGCAGTGGGAGAAGCAAGGTTCCTGCTGAGCAAGGAGCCCGATGTAGCACACCACCCCAGGACCTGGGATCATGACCTGAGGTGAAGGCAGATGTTTAATGGGACTGAGCTACCCAGGCATCCCATCTCTTATCTTTTTACTATCTCTATTCTAACAGTTATAGGGTAATATTTCATAGTGGACCATATTTGCATTTCCCTGATGATCAGTGATGCTGAACACCTTTTCACATGCCTGTTGGTCCGATCCCCAGACTGATGGGACTATGTCTGAGATCTGGACAAGCAGGGCTGTCAGGCCATATAGCTATTCCCAGGTCTGCAGACAGCAGGCTTGTTACTTAGGCATAGGCAGGTGTGCTTCCTATCAGATCCCCAAGTGGATGAGAATGCCTCTGAGACCACAGGCTAGTTAATGGGCCCACTTACAGGGCCTTTTACCAGGGAACTAGATGGGTGTGGGTCTTTCTGGGTCCCTGCACAAGCTCCTGCCAGTGCCTGGACAGGCACCTACCCAAGCAGAACTGCTCTGGGATGGGTAGAGCGGTACAAGAGCCAGGCCACAGGGTTAATTCACAATCTGCAATCAGATCTGTAGCCACTGGACCAATCACCAAAGGTATGGGGAGTAAGGGGAGGTATTACTGTTCTTGGGTCCCTTAGTGGATTCACTGCAAGCCAAATAGAGAAGTAGCCATGTCTATAAGGAAACATGTCTTCTTTTGGTCTGCAGAAGGGACCACATGGGCACACTTGTCACCAGAGCACAGACTAGCTTTTTCAAAGCTGCATTCATTTTTTTTTTAATATTTTATTTACTTATTTGACAGAGAGAAACACAGCTAGAGAGGTAACACAAACAGGGGGAGTGAGAGAGGGAGAAGCAAGCCTCCTGCTGAGGAGGGAGCCTGATGTGGGTCTCGATCCTGGGACTCCAGGATCATGACCTGAGACGAAGGCAGCCACTTAACCAACTGAGCTACCCAGGTGTCACTGCATTCTTTATTCTTGAGCTTCACTGAAGTTTTGCATCTTCCTACCTGGCTTCCAAAGCTCCCCTCAATGCATTTTTGCCCATGGATGGCTATCAGATCATCATTTATGTGGGGGAACAGAAGTTGGGGACATCTTATTCTGCCATCACATTAACATTACTACCTAGGAAGTGGTTTTTCATGTACTCATAACATGCAGTTGAAATTTGAAGGGTTCATTACTATACATTTTCCTAAAGAATATATAAAATACTTTGGAAAACTCATTTATAATTCCTGGAATTCCCATGCTTTCTAGAGATTCTCACTCTTTCCCTTAAATAATGCTGGAAGAATCATTACTCAGATTTTATCTTGAGTTTTCCATTATGTAGACTGAATGAACAACATGTCCAAGCACATTTGTTATTAACCTGGAAAGGTTTCTAAGCTCCTTCTCATTTTATATTAATTTACATTTAGATTAATGGGACTTTGAGAACTTTGGTGAGGGCAAACTATCCTCATGAGTATCTAATTTACTACACATCACTTGCAATGAAATTATACCTGTGGAAAGCCAGTCTCATCTATCTATTGTTCGCTGTTCATGTTGTTATCAAGAAGAAATGACATTCCCTTTTACTTTGAGATTATTAATATATATTCTGGTAGGTGTAGAATATACCATTTAACACACCAAGGGAGAAGGTAGATATTAGATGTTAAGACTGATTTTATTCAAGCCTATTATTAGAAATTACTGTGGCTTTCTAAATACTTGATAAAATAATAAATACACCATGCGAATAATATACTTTGGATAAGAATAGTATGGGCAGAATTAGTAAAGCAAAGCAAGCATGCACAACTAAAAAGCCAACATAATTGTTTTAATTGAACTTCAGTTGTCATTTTGTTTTACAAAGTGTAGTAAAAAATGATGGAATAGATACCTTTCAATTATTGAATTCATAATCATTCTCCTGTAAGGTCTTATACATTATCATTAGAGATAATTCAGAAAATGGAATAATTTCTGTGTGAAGTATGGTGAAACACTGAAGGATTATGCAGTGAGAGCATTTTTCTGCAACGGATGCTTGAGTACATTCCATGATGCTTTTTTTTTTTTTTTTATATGAGACTACTGCTAATCATGGGCACAAAACATTAAGCATAACTCAGTGAAGCAATTCTGCAAGGTGCTAGAATTATATAGACCAGATGTGTAGCCTTCTGGTGGTGAAACTAAATTCAGAGACATAATTTAGAGTAGGAATAAATATATATAACAATTATATCTCTTTGTATATACCCTAGAGTCATTTCTACATATGTGCACAAATTAGAGTGTGTAAGGATAATTGTACAATTGTGTGCAAACAAAAATAAATTATAAAATAACATGCATGTATATTAATTATGAACTGAGTAAATAATACATGGTATATCTTTTGAAAAAAAATTTTTTTTTTAAGATTTTTTATTTATTTGACAGAGAGAAACACAGCCAGAGAGGGAACACAAGCAGGGGGAGTGAGAGAGGGAGAAGCAGGTTTCCCGCCGAGCAGGGAGCCCGATGTGGGACTCCATCCCAGGTCTCCGGGATCATGACCTGAGCCGAAGGCAGTCGCTTAACCAACTGAGCCACCCAGGCGCCCCTGAAAATATTTTATATTGATAACCAGATAATTTAGTTCTAAATAAGTAGATGCATAATAGTAATTAATCAAAACATATTATTGAGTGCAAAAATAAAAGCACTAAGAACCTGAAAAGAAATGATACTAATTATATAAATTAAGGAATTACAACTCTAAAACATAATTGTTGGGTTTAAAGGTCATAATGATCAAATATTGGTGATTTACTGTGGTTCATAAGTTTATTTTACTATATTTGCTATATTTAATTCCTAATATGTACATGTTTAGAAAATATTTAAAAATAAGTATGCACCCCAATCAGACTACTTGAGTTTAACAGGCAATAACATCAGATGGTAAAATTTCAAGTGTACATTACCATTCTTGTGATGCAGTATTTTAAAATATTTTGTTTTACATGCACCTCTTTGATAGAATCTGAAATATATAGTCTTGATGTGATTTTCTGGAGATAGCATGAAGTCAATATTGTTGACTACTTGTTGAAAATATATCAATGTACAAAAATAGTTAACTTGATATCCCTTTCTTATTAACATATTAAGGAGCTTGATATCTGCTGCGGTAAAAACTCATTCACTCTGTTATAAATGTAGAGTTAAATAGTATCTTCAAATAAAAATTTTCCTGATGGATATGTTAAAAACCCACTCCTTCAAATGTATAAGGGATAAACAAATATCAAAAATTCTTCATCTAAGAGTATGGGTAAACCATTTTTTATAAGACTGTTTAAGGCATGCATTCCAGTCACTCATTCTCTCTGACACGCCAGTGTACAGGTAAGTCAAATAGCCTATATTAATCTTCAGTTCTGAGTGGACACCTTTGAGTCTTAAAATATTAACAACATTAAAGTAATAGAAAATTATTAAAAAAGAGAAAGACAATAAAAAGACTTCCTAGCAGTACAAAAGAAAGTAAATAAAATCAGTCTGGCATAGAATTAGAATTAAACAAATACATAGAGAAACAGCATATCATATCATCAGATATGAATAATCAGTTTTAGCTACAGAAACTAACCCATCAAAAAAAAAGGTATATTCCACATCTAATTAGGATTAACTGACTTTCAGCATAATTACAACTTTCAACTATGTGATCCAGATGTGAAAATGAAAGCTTCATATTTTCAGGGATTTAGCCCATTTTTTAGCTTATATTAGCTATGAATTTTATTCTTACAAATGAATTTTTATTTTAGAACTTAATCATTCCATATTTATATTTGATTTTTTAAATGTTCTTATGGCATCCTTTGCCAACCAGATTACTGAAGTGGAACATTAGAGTTTACTTGGTTTTTTGCTTATAAGTTTTTAAGATTAAAGGTAAAGATTTCCATTTTAGATATTTGCATCTAACTTACACTTTAAAGGGAATATTCTGTAGACATAAATTTTATGGCACTATAGGAAACTATAAAATTCTGTTAACTAATGCAATTTTGGGTTATTTCTCTTTTCTTATTTTCTATGAATTTCCTGAACTTGTTTTCAGATACTAAAACTTTAAGATTTAATCTAAGACTGAAGGAAGCACTAAAAAATGCCTATTGAATTTTATTGTTATTAAAATCTAATATCTCTGTTGCTAAAGCCAAGATCTATTCACAGAAAATTAAAACTTAGTATAGGTTTTATCCTTAACTACTGGATAGGTATTTCAATTATATTTAAAGTAAACATATAAACTTACAGCTCATTATCCTTTCAGAATTTAAGCCAACTATTTCTCTTAAGCTGCATAATTTTATTTTATGTAGAGGCTATAAAGTATAATCCATTTTTTAAATTATGAGTTATACTGTATCCAAAAATAAAGTTCTTTCATTGTCCCCTTTCCCTCCTTTGCTTCTAATTATCACAATCAAGCTAATTAACATATTTGTCTAGTCACATATTTGCCTCCTCCCTCCTTTTTTGTGTGAAAACACCTGAGATCTATTTTCAGCAGATTTCAAGTATACAATACATTATTATTAAGTAAAGTCCCTATGTTGTACCTTAGGTTGTATTGATTATTTAATTATCTCATATATGGGCTAAGCCATCATTTTTAATTAATTTTCATTTTAATAATTCAGGGATTTAGATGTTTATGTGCATGATTATATGTGTATATTTGAATGCACATACTGTGTTTCTCAGTATTTTAGTACTAAAAAATTCATAAATTATACACAGACTTGAAATATATCAATTGTATATTTATAAGGTCATGTAATGACTACACTTATTTTATACTTAACCTAAACACAAATTTGATCATATAAATTATTGTCAGTATAAAGATCAAAGAATCATCTACAGTGTAGTAACTATCTGTCATACTTCTGATTACTCAGCAGGTTGAACATCCTTGGTTATGATTGGAAGATTCCCAGCCTCTGGCCTTGCACACCAAAGCAATTATCAGAAATAGAAATTGCTAGAATCATTGCCAGCTAGGATACAGACTTGGAAAAAGAGTCTCTCAAATCTGAAACACTACAAACTTAAGCTTGGAAGTGAGGAAGGGGATAAGGTCCAAGACACTCCTTTTGAGTGATGGCCAAATCATCAGTCTTCATGGCAGCACCAATGGCAGTCTGGAATTCTGTTCATTTCAAGACTATTTCAAGAAGAGAGAGCTTCCATTGAGAAACAGCAGCTGTGTTGTCTTTGAGTCTTTTTTTTTTTTTTTTTAAGATTTTCATTTATTTGACGAGAGCGAGAGCACAAGCAGGCAGAGCAGCAGGCAGAGGGAGAGGGAGAAGCAGGTCCAAGGACCTGGGATCATGAGCTGAGCCAAAGGCAGCCTTTTTTTTTTTTTTTTTTTAAGATTGTATTTATTTATTTGACAGAGAGAAACACAGCTAGAGAGGGAACACAAGCAGGAGGAGTGAGAGAGGGAGAAGCAGGCTTCCCGCTGAGCATGGAGCCCGATGTGGGGCTCAATCCCAGGTCTTCAGGATCATGACCTGAGCCAAAAGCAGTTGCTTAACCAACTGAGCCACCCAGGTTCCCCTAAAGACAGCCTTTTAACTGACTGAGCAATCCCAGGTCTTCAGGATCATGACCTGAGCCAAAAGCAGTTGCTTAACCAACTGAGCCACCCAGATGCCCCTAAAGACAACCTTTTAACTGACTGAGCCACACGGGCATCCCCAATCACTTTAAAAAATATATCATTTATTTATTTAATTATTTGACAGAGAGAAACACAGCTAAAGAAGAAACACAAGCACAGGGAGTGGGAGAGGGAAAAGCAGGCTTCCCGCTGAGCGGGAGCCAGATGTGGGGCTGAATCCCAGGACCATGTGATCATGACCTGAGATGAAGGCAGACACTTAATGACCGAGCCACCCATGGTGGTTTTAGGTACTGAGCCAACTGTACCTAAAAACATATGTATTAAAAATGTCATTTTTTATACATATGTTTTTAGGTACAGTTCCTGGCATTTGTTTTCTATCTCTCAAAACAATTATTGGAACTATCTCATATTATTTTTACTGAATCCATTTTTTTGCTTATTCATGGACAGCTTCTGCTGCTTGGAACTGAAACTTCTGCATGAGCCACAAAAATCTCGTATCCATTAAAGAGTTGTTTGCTATAAGGTTTAAGTGAGAGAAAACCTGACAATAACTTGAAAATAGTTCTCCCTGATGCTCCCAAGGTCCTAAGATGTCCAAAAGGTGATTATTTCAATGATTCAAAGGCCCAAAGTTGATAGGCCAAGATTTTTGTATTTGTCTTAGCTTTCTTCCTGTGGAGCCACATGGTGATTGTTACAGATTCAGCCATTAAGACAGATTTTCTGCAGTAAAATAAGTTAAAAAAAATAATAATGCAAAGGACAGTAAGAGGCAGACATATTAGAGCAGGAGAAGTCAGGCAAAATTTTCTGGTGGTCTTATACTTGTGCCTAATTGGTTTACACTGTGTCATAGAATCACCATAATTTGGGCATTTGGGTGGCTCCGTCCTTAAGCATCTGTAACAAATAAATAAATAATAACATTTTTTTTAACAAATAAATAAATAAAATCTTAAAAAAAAAAAGAATCACCATAATTCCAATATAGACAAATGACTGTAGTCATTTATAGCAGAGCACATTGCTGCCCCAAATTAATTGGGATTAGTTTTTAGAAAAGAATTTAGCCGGACAGTATCATTCTGGGTCAAATGCAGTTAATACAAAGCCCTCCAACTATTTTATGCCAAAAGATACTCAGTCAATATAGAGCATATAATGTTTGTAATAATCACCAAAGCTAGAGTAACATATATACATATATATGTATATATATATAAAAGATTATAATATATATATGAATATATATATATATTTAGGAATGACTTATAAAAGATGTATTTATTTATTTATTGGGGGGTTCAGAGGAAGAAGGAGAGAGAATCTCAAGCAGACTCCCCACTGAGCACAGAGCCTGGTGCAGGACTAGATCCCAGGATTCTGAGATCATGATCTGAGCCAAAATCAAGAGTCAGACCCGTAACTGGCTGAGTCACCTAGCTGCCCTCCTTAGGAATGTCTTTTAAGCAATATTTGTATCAATAGAACTAGCACACCAAGGACTTGTGTCTTCTGCTTCAGTTGGAAACCTGCTAACTTAACTGCTGATCCCTGAGTCATACCTTATTAATTATCTCATCTTGGAAATGAGAACCTACTGCTGTGAATGTTGGATCCAAAAATCACACTGCTCCAGCACTATGGATAGCTGTCACTCATTTTACAACCATTCCACTTGAATTGGTCCTGAATTCAAATCTCATATGGGACCAAATGTGATAGAACCAAAATCACATCATGAAGATTATTTGAAGTTCAGAAATGTAATTTTTAACTTTAAGTCTCCATTATACAAAAAGAGTTACATTTAAATAAGTTCTATTTCTTGCCATTTAATTACATTTTGCAAAAGATCACATCACATTATAACTCTTTGAAATCAGTGACATAAGGAGTAATGTAGAAAAAAATCTGCTTTATTTATTTCTACAACTTCCAATGTAGTTTCTTTCCCTTTATGAAGCCATGCCAGAGATACCAGATCATTCTACTGATTAATTCCCTGTGTCTTTTACTATTTCCTTCAAATCCACCCTCCTTACAGTAACTAGAGAGGAAAAAAAGGCAAACATTAGAAAATTCATTTTACTATTATATTTAAAATTCTTCAGTGCTCCCTTATCATTATAGTAGTTACAATGAGTTCCCAATGGAGCAAATGAGGTTCTGCCAAACTCTTTACTACCACATCTCCTGCTTCATCTGATAACACTATTGACTACTTTATATTGTAATTGTAGAGATCTCACAGTGGTCTATACAAACTTGTTTTCTAAATCCACAAATTTACTTTTGTAGTACTTTACATGTCTCATATTTTCCCCAAATAAATTCTATTCACCACTTAAGATCAGCTGTTCCATCACATTTTGCTAGATACTACCCTAACATGATATTCTGTCACTTTTCTTTCTTTCTCTTCTTCCCCTAAGGTGCATTTATTAATACCCTTTCAATACACCTATTACTGCACCTACCATATTTTATTTACTCATCTTTTTTGGGAACCTTGTCTTTCCTATGACATTATGAGTTACTTGAAGAATAGACTTGCGCTCACTTGTATGTTGCCAGCACATTACTTGGTGCCAGAATCTTGCAAGTTGTCAATAAATGTTTATTAGAGAAAACAAAATCAAAAGATAAAGACCACCATTAGAAATAATATTGATTACACATTTTTTTAAAAAAGCTTTTATTCGAGTGTTGTTTGATCTTTCTGTTATTGAAGATTAACTGGAATAAACTTAGAATTAAAATCTATGCTTTGGATATAGGTAAAAATTTACTTGTATTCATAAAAATAAGAACCAAGACTTCTTGCTGTTGTTGTTATGAACAATAAGTTCAACTTTCTTTAAATGATCCATATGTATTCATGCATGATCCAAGAGTTACTTGAATCAACTAAGCATGTTTTAATATCTTGAATTCATAAAGTATTTTTTTTCTGTTAAGACAGACAATGCCAATTTTTTTATTTTTTAATATAATCAAAGGTTTGGAAAATTTCAAGACAAACTTTCAGGACCTGATTTCACAATTAGAGTTATCTATCTATCTATCTATCTATCTATCTATCTATCTATCTATCATCTATTCATTATTTTGTAAAGATTTTATTTATTTATTTGACAGAAAAACACAGCTTAGAGAGGGAACACAAACAGGGTGAGTGAGAGAGGGAGAAGAAGGCTTCCTGCAGAACAGGAGCCCACTGTGGGGCTCAATCCTGATACTTGGGATCATGACCTGAGCTGAACGCAGTTGCTTAACCAACTGAGTCACCCAGGTACCTCATTTAGAGTTTTTAAATACTAAAGTTACATTATATATAAGAAGCATAAGCATTGCATATAAGTAGTGTAAGATTTTAGTACTGAGAAATATTTTCAAAGAGATGATAATTTATTTATACCTTTTTGTTTTCCTAACAAAATCATGGGCTTTGTCTATTCTATTTTCTTCAGAGACAAAAATAAACATAACTTATTCTTCATTTCAAGTTTCTAAGAAATAACAAATGAATTATTGAATGTCTTCTGTGATTAACACTCTTTTGAAAATCTCTATAATTATCTCACAACAATCACTTCTTGTCTTCATTAATTAGGAATTTACTTTTTCTCCATCTTCTAAATTCAGTTAAAAGTAAAATAGAAGTGCAATATCCATATGGACTTATGGCTACTAAGCTGTCTTTTAGAAATGTTCTCTAAAAAAGGTAAGTGTTCAGAAGTTATTTAGGCTGCTTTAATCTTACTTTGTTTAGCAATTTTGAGGATTGATCCTTATAAGTTAATCTGATAAACAGCTATTCCAATAATGGAAATTAGAAAAAAATCATTAAAAATATATCTCAATATAGAATTATTTTACATGCAGCAATCAGCAACCATTTTCATTTGAGTACCACCCAACATTTTCTCCCAGGAAAGGAACGCTGTCCATGTTTTTTCTGCAATCAAAATTTAAGGATAGTTCTCGTTTAAGACACTCGTATGGTCCTGTAGATTTTTAGCACTGGTAGTTTTTCCCTGAGAATTTGAATTCTGGACCTTGAAGGCTGGGTTAAAAGCCTAGTACAAATGTAATTGAGTTTTTAAAGGTTTCTCTAAAGTTCAGCAGGGATTTAAAATGGAGAATTTCAAGCCTGCCTAGCTATAAATAAAATATGTTCTTTAATGTTGGAACCAAGCACTTTTTTTTCTTGTCAGCAGAAGAAGGAAAAAATCATCATTGAAGAAAAATGAAATATGACTGATAAGTCAAAATAGTTTTCCAATCTTGCATTGATGTTGTTACTAGGGGTCGAAGTGCTTATGATATTACTCCTGCTTTTCTTTTGTCATCAGAAGGGTTAGGTGGGATCCAGATTAAATTGTCTTAATTAAGAATTTTTTTCAACTATTCAGCTCCAAATGAGTTGGTGGAAAGAAAAATGTATACCCATGGCATATATATACATCCAAATATACATAAATAAAACATACACATATATACACATATGCATATCTCTATAGCTGGTGTATCATCCTGTATTCTTATATAACAAATGTATTTAAATATTAATACCTGCAGAATATGTCTATATAAACAATAGGAAATAATATCCTAAACAACAATAAAAAGGCGAAGTACGTGTAATAATATTCTTATATAACAAATGTATTTAAATATTAACATCTGCAGAATATGGCTATCTAAACAATTGGAAATAATATCCTAAACAACAATAAAAAGTCAAAGTACATGTAATGAAAGAAAAATATTTATAAAGTGTAAGAGTGAATGCAGAATAGAGAACATGTAAACTAATTAAATAATGGGAAGACTTTAGAGAACATTAAGATATCTAGTGATTCTTATATAATCAATTATATATATAAGGTAGTAATTAATGGCACCAGAACTCACATAATGTACCAATTTTTAAGGTTGGAATTGTACTGATTTTCCAAAAATCAGAAACATTACTGAGCATCAGTTTCTCTTGGACAGGAACAATCATATCAATAAAAAAATGATCTCAAGGGGCACCTGGGTGGCTCAGTTGGTTGAGCGACTGCCTTCAGCTCAGGTCATGATCCTGGGGACCCCGGGTCGAGCCCCGCATCAGCTGCCTGCTTGGTAGGAAGCCTGCTTCTCCCTCTCTCACTCCCCTTGCCTGTGTTCCCTTTCTCGCTGTGTTTCTCTCTGTCAAATAAATAAATAAAATATTTTAAAAAATGATCTCCACTGTTGTATAGAATTTATCTTGCATAAAATATGTTAATTCAAATCTGAGTCAAGAAGTCATTTCGCCATTAACACTAAGGAATACATATTGTTAGAAGATCATTTTTAATCATCTTGTTATTTTCTTATCTATTCAATATTAACTTCCATTTATTTTCCAATAATAAACAGGCATACTTATATTTAAAATAAATATCATAAAAATAATCTGAGTATCAACTTGCTTTTGGCAGTACTATTACTACAGTTATATTTCAAATAAGACTATTCTACCACTACCACTACTACTATCTAAAGAGAAAGAGGAACAATATGTTAATATTTGCTGATCACGATAACACTTGAATAGTCCTAAATATTTTGCATGAATTACCTCTATTATAAGTATTAGATAATGTTGGAATTGCCATTAGATTTGAATTAAGACCTAGGAGAGAAGTTCCATATAATTGTAAAACAATAGCACAAAAATGTCTCTCTCTCTTTTTTAAAGGTCTACAGTTAATTTGACATCCAAATTGTTCACAACCACATTTATATTCACTGTGAAATAAGCTATCTATCTATCTATCATCTATCTATCTATCTATCTATCTATCATCTATCATCTATCTATCTATCTATCATCTATCTAACTATCATCATCTATCTATATATCTATCTATATATATATATATATATCCCCTTAATCAAACCTCTAAAATGATTTCTTTTGTCATTTTTGTAGTGCCAACAAATGTCTGGGCAATAGATATTTTCATCATATAAATTCTCCACTGCATTAATCTTGCAGCTCATCACAAGATTATATATAGCTGATACCAATAATGACCCAAGTCTCAGACTGACTTCTTGTTGGAGTTTTTTGAAAAGTATATTTCAAAGCAGAAGTAAATTTACTATTTTCCTATATGTTGATGAGGCAAAAGTGGTAGATGAAACATATATTATCAGTCAAAATTTTACTTTGATATCTAAGAAATCTCTAAATAAATAAATATATATTTTTAAAGATTTATTTATTTATTTATTTGAGAGAGAAAGTGAGTGAGAGAGAGCATGAGAGGGGACAAGGTCAGAAGGAGAAGCAGACCCCACGGAGCGGGGAGACCCATGTGGGACTCAACGCTGAGACCCCAGATCACGACCTCAGCTGAAGGCAGTGGCTTAATCAACTGAGCCACCCGGATGCCTCTTAAAAATATTTCTACTAAGAATAAATTTGCACAAATGAAATATTTACACATTTTTATTTGGTTTGCAAATCAGAAACAGCAAGTAAGATATTTTAAATATTTTCAGAATATTACTACAATTTTCAAAAAGAAAATTGGGTAAATGAGGTACAGAAGGTAAAAATTTGTCTGAAAAAAGATAAATTAATTAAAACATTAACAGATGAATTGAGTTTGTGTGGGTTTCCATTTTTTTAAAGTAGTGGTTCAGTAGAGATTAATTGTTATTATAAATATATTTTAACAGTCATAATATATTACCTCACACATAATCAGATTATTTTTTTTCTTCACTGAATCTCCTTATGGTATTTACCCAATAAGAGTTGTGTAGTTCAACATAGTCTCAAGTAATTCATAGAATTATAATCAAGGGTCTTTATTTCCATTGATTCTAACACCTTTTAAAAATTATTATTGAGATTATGTTTACTATAAAGTGCAATTTGTGGTTTTTATAATTTTTTACTTTCTTACTCCTTCACCTGAGATTAATGCATAAATAAAATCTTTATAAAGAAAACTATTTGAAGTATTAGTCTCATATGGAAAACAGAGTTTATTTCTTGAAGCCTTTCTGTGACAATATTTTAGGTATCAATGCTGTTTTATTGGCTGTGGCTTTCGGTTTGTCCCATTGCATTACCTAGATTATGTTTACATCATGTTCTTAACCAAATCATCTCATAACCTTTATAAAAGAATTAAAGAGCATGATTCTGTTATCTTCTGTATGGGCAAAGTAGGGCAGAAAAAAAGAGGCGCAGGAAGATATACTAATCTCCAAGAATAAATACTTGAGTGAGGATTGCTAATCACCATGCCACTGGATTTGACTAACACCCTGAGTTGATAGGAAATATATGTTGATGAGATTTTCCTTTAAGTTATACTATGGAGAATCTTAAGTGTTGATTAATCTTGAGGCAGCTGTTGCTCCCTTACTTGTTTCAAATCCGACCTAAGACTATATATGGCTCAAATATTCTCTTTGCTTTCACAACTAGGTTCTATATCTGTAGCTTCCTTACATATTTATATGAAAGGGAAAATGCACTGCTAATAGCTTATGGGCCGGACTTAGTTAAGTTTAACAACAGTTTTATTATATAATTCACTGACTGTTCCAGTGTGAATTAATTCTGGATATATCTACTATCCAAAATAATCAATAAAACATAGAATAAAAATATTAATCTAGGAGCACAAAGCATGTGAAGTTCTAAATTGAGAGCTGTATGAAATTCTAGCAAGAATTCAGTATATACTAGAGAACTAGAAAAATCTGATTAAAAAGCTGTATTGTTTTATGTAGACTATAACAAAAAAATTAGAAGCCTATTTCACTTAGACATTCTGATTCAACTGAATTTACAAACTATATATTCTGAATTTGACATTGTACTAAATAATAAAACATCATGATCAATTAACATTTATTCTGGAAATGTGGGCTTTTTTCCAATCAGAAAACCTAAGGATATAAGTCAAACATTAATTGACAATGCACAGTCATAGAGTTATCTCAAATGACATAAATTATTTGATGACTTCAACACTTGTGATTTAAAATACTTACCAAATAAAGATTGAAAGAAAAAAATTTAACTTTTAATATTTATAAACAAAAAATGACAGAAAGCATACTTATTGGAGATATCAGATGCATTTTTGGGGAGCAAGAAAAGTGTGTCCACTATTATTGAGTTATTTGCATTGGAGGTACTTGTAATTAAAATAAAGAACATTAAAACAAAAAGAAAAGTAAAACACTGTGAGGACTATAAGAGGAAGGATGCACTATCCTTATTTGTTAAGCGTAGTATCTTAATTAGAAAATCAACACAGTAATGAAACAAATACAAAATTTGGCAAATTTTCCAAATGAAGCAAGTGGTTACAAATACCAATAGCCTATTTCTAACTACCTAGACAATTTAAATCATAAAAATAAACCTTTAAGTATCAATAAGGACCTTAAGTATGTAATAATTAGTCAAGAATAGAGAAGTTTTTTTTTTTTTTATAAAAATCAGTTTAGGTTCTGATAAAAGCATTATGATTTGAATTTGTAGGGAAATATTCCAAAGGCCTAATCTAAATGAGAAAATACTTTATGAGAGACATATCCATCATGGTGAATGTGTATTTATTTATCTGGTAGCACTCCCCTCTAGCTTCCTATCTAATCTAAAAGGAGGGGTGGAAGAGGAAAGAGCTATGAATGCTTGTTAAAGTTAAATCTCCACAACACAACCTGGTAAAAGATTAGAGAATTAATGAGAATGATAATGAGAATTAATCATAAGATTGCAGGCTACTTCTCCCTGCCAGGGCTTACTCTACTACCACATTAACAATGCACAAGTGTATTTATAGGGAATACAACAATACAAAGTGCGGCAAGATACATACATTTTCTTGGTAGCTGTCCCTTAGTAGGTGTCAATAACAGAAAGGTAACTGGAAAATTCTCCAAATATAAGAAATTAAATAACACATCTGTAAATAATAATGGCCTGAGGAGAACTTCACAAATATTTTGAACCAAATGAAACTAAAAATACAACAGGTCTAAATTTGTGGAAGACAGTGAAATCAGTATTAGAATATTTATAACACTTAAGAATAGATTTTGTTAATGAAAACTATCTGAAATTAATAACCTAAGACCCCATCTTAGGTTTAAAGAGTTAAGCTTAAAGCAAGCAAAAGAAAATGAATAATAAAGGAATGAATAAAAATGAAAACAGAGCAATAGTGAACAATAATGAAATTAAAATATGTACCTTTCAAGAGATCAATAAAAATTTATAAATACTTAGCTAGACTAAGCAAAGAAAAAAAAGGAGACAATAATAATTAATATTAGAAATGAAATAGGTCTTGACTACTAATTTCATGGACATTAAGAGGATAATAAAGGATTACTACAAACAGCTCAAATCCAAAAATGGATAGAAATGAAAGATATAAATACCAAGTGTTAAAGATACTGAGCACGTGCACTTTTCATTCAGCTCTAGAAGTACACATCAACACATGCACTTGGAGAACTGGCTGCATATCCACTAAAGATGAACATATAAATACCCATGACCAAGTAAATACAAATTAGATACATGGAACATAAATGTGTATATTTATATGCAAATAGATATGTCAAGATTGCACACAGAAGCCATATCTTTAAAAGTCTCAAAGTGGAAATTATGCAAATGTTCATCAGCAACATAATTTATAAATATATTGTAGTGCATTCATAAAATGAAAATAAATGAACTACTTCCTGAAGCAACAACATAAACGGATCTTACAATCATTATGTTGAGTAAAAGTTGCCAGACTTTTCTATCTCTGCATTAATTTATTATTCAAAAACAGGCAAAAACAATTAATGGTGATATTTCAGAGCAGAGGTTAATGTAAATGGAGATAAGTATAGAAAAGATGATTGGTTGGTAATAAACCATGGTTTTCACCTGATGGTATTATATAGAGTATGTGTTTTGTGAAAATTAATCATTCTCTTTAAGATCTGTGCAGTTTTCAACATGTTAGTTTATATATTGTGTAATAACATATATATAAAAATCATGCATCCATGGGCTAGACAAGATGAATTTTATGTATTTACTTATTTTTAAAGATGACTTTTAATATAAACAAGTGGGGAAGGTATTCAGCCAGATTAAATTTTAAGTATCAATAATTAAAGTAGCATGATATTCATAAATGCATATGCAAAGATAATGAAAAATTCAGGACTAGATTTAAACTATTTTGGAAATTCAGGGAATTTCAGTACAATGCAGAAAAGATATATCATTTCCTGAAGTGTGATGCAGCAACTGACTAACAAGTTGGAAAAAATAAAGTTATATCTATATTCTACATTGCACACAGGGATGAAATCTAATGAGCCAAATATTTAATTGATAAATGAAAAAAGTACTAGAAGAGAGTATGTGGGAATTCACCATTTTTTCAGACAGACATTTCAATTAAGTTTGTTTAAATGTGATGATTCAAGAAATCGGGTGATATCCTATTAGAATAAAAGAAGTAAATATTCAGACAGTTGGAATAGGCCAAGGTGGATTGCTATGGGGGACAGGTCCTATCAAAGGATGTGAGCATGATAGACTTTTAATTTTGCACTCACTGGTAAACTTGGACTTTCATTTTGATATGTGTATTTTACTTAATGGAAATAAAAAATTCAAATTGCTCTATGGAAATCATATGGAGACCACATAACATGCAACTGTGGAGATAAAGAACACTGGAGAATCGCAATTCATATTTTGGAATCAGAATGATTTTTTTGGATTATTTACTTTTATATTTTTGTCTAGATAAATATTTAAAACCAGGCATAGTGTACAGATCTCAGTTCAGGTGTATATTCTGCTCATTTAGTTAATAGCTGTCAATAGTTGATTTGAGAAAATCTCTGAAGTGTTTCTGGGATTAGTAAGAAAGCAAATGGGATAATTTAGCTGTCTTTCAGGAGTTAAGGGAAGTAGAAAGGTGATGTGCTTCATATTCTCTCTCTTTTATCAGTATAGTGATATGCAATGCACATTGATGAGATCATTCTGTAAAATAAGCAAATATTTAAATAAGGTGACTCTATTTTAACTTATTCAATCTTAGTACAACATACTTTAAAAATACATTTTCATAATGTTTCAAAGTAGAATGAATTGTTAGTAAAGTACATATAGATTATCTGTTGATGAACCACATTTGAGATGAGCGTTTATATTTTAAAAAATATATAATGTGCCTTACTATCACTTAGTTCTTTGTTAAGGTTGGTAAAATAATTAGACCTGAATATATCTTTTCCCATTATATTAAAAAGTAGTCATGTTGGGTGAAGCTATCTTGAAATTTCATTTATTTCTTTGTAACCTGTCCAAATCTACCATAAAACAAATTACTATCATTAGGCTTTTCCAGTTATCTTGTTTACCTGACTATAGTGCATCGTTAACTTAGCACATTTTGGGGCTATTGTTTATCTGGATTGTCCTGTTATTATTATTATTTTTTTTGCTTATTTTATATATCTTTCAACCTATATTTTATTTTATGTATTTTATTTTATTTTATTTTATTAAGATTTTATTTATTTATTTAACAGAGAGAGAGAGATTGCAAATAGGCAGAGAGGCAGGCAGAGAAAGAGGGGGAAGCAGGCTCCCTGCTGAGCAGAGAGCCTGATGTGGGACTAGATCCCAGGACCCCAAGATCACGATCTGAGCTGAAGGCAGAGGCTTAACCCTCTGGGCCACCCAGGCGCCCCTATGTATTTTATTTTTTAACCTACATTTTTTAAAAGATTTTATTTATTTATTTATTTGATAGAGAGATCACAAATAGGCAGAGGGGCAGACAGAGAAAGATGGGGAAGCAGGCTCCCCACTGAGCAGAGAGCCAGATGTGGGGTTCAATCCCAGGACCCTGAGATCATGACCTGAATGGAAGGCAGAGGCTTAACCTTCTGAACCACCCAGGCACCCTTAACCTACATTTTAATATCATTTTCAATCTGAATTTTCTTAAACATTATACTCTTTGATGACTTTGCAAACCACACATTAATTGTATTAAAGATCCAGTATGATAGAAGTTAAAACTTAATTACACATATGCTACCATACCTATTTATAAAGTATGTTTCTCCAGCAAGGGTATCTCTTATGCAATGGATAAAATATTTCTCAATCCATGTTTTGTAACCTTAATGTTGCCTATCTCTCAGGCATATATTAACAAAATGATTTGCCATTGATTATTAGAAGATAGATTTATTGTTATATAGGAAAAAAAATCCAACATCATGAGAAATCCATATTTTCCACGGTCACTAATTTTAAAATGCTAATTTTATAAAAAATTATAAATTTATTTTTAATATACTTTCATGTAATGTAAGATGATATTCCATTATTTGTGGAAGGAAGGTGGCAAATTTCTGAATTTCACTGTAGGCTCAAATAAAGTTTGCAACTGTGACCAGTTCTATGATGATTTGCTAAGGTCTTATGCATTTAAAAGCTAAAACTCATGTGGCTTAAGGTTAAGCTGACTAGGGCATAAATTTCCAACAAGGAAAACATGGTTTCAAAGACAAATTTTAAGAGAACATGTGAGTCACAGCACAGAGAACTACCATTCTAAATTACACACTTTACTTTGTCCACAACATTTGAGTTTTTCCCTCCTCTTTTTTCCCTTTACTCTTTATTCCATTTTAAAAATAAAAACTCGGAGATTTTCTGGCATAAAAGCTAAAAGGAAACAATCACCTATAAAGGAGAGTATCTGAATTGTTGGCAAATCTTAGGTTAAAAATGAAGCTAATGTGAAATTTAATTTGCATTCTAGTCATGGTGTGGTATATAATCATGTACTGTATTCAGTTAAATGAGTCTGTTGTCTGGCTGTAATGAGTATCTACATCCATCCTAACAGTTCATGAGGAATAAATGACTTATTATCCATGACTGACTGTGTCTAAATAGCTCTGCAACAAAAACAGAATATTAAAATGTGTAGCTAAAATAGATCTTAAATGATAATGAACTAACTTAGATTATTAATTAATTTTTAAATCATCCTTAGGTTCACTGCTTTAGGATGAAATCAGCACGAAACAAGTTCAAGCACGATGACAGTTTCAAAGTCTGAATTTTAAATTGGATTTAAATACATACGTAGGTGTGTGTATATGCAGTTCTATACAGTATATTTGTATACATACGTATACAACTGTACACACATATATAAACACTAACACACTTTTAAAGGAAAACTGTCCTTTGTAAGACATCTTTGCTACCTTAACAATAACAGCACATAACTGAATTTACCTACCCAAAAGTGCACTCCCCATGTTCACTTATAATGTATAAATCTAATTTTAAAAATTTTAAATGAAGATATATAATGTATAAATGTGACTTTTAAAAGGAGAGAATGCCATATTAGAATTATGTTTTTGTTAAGCCTAAAATTCATGTATAATTTTTGCAATAAGGAGGGGATTATTTTTTGTGAAAATTGAGTGTATTTTAGAACATAAATTTTAGAAAGAACTTGCAACTTTATTATTTTGGCACAATAGTCCATTATGCTATTTTACTCAACTAATACAAAATAGATTTTTAAAAAAGATTTATTTATATGTTTGAGAGAGAGAGAAAGAGAAAAAGAGAGAGAGAACATGGGGATGTAGAGGGAGAGGGTAAAGCAGACTCCCCACTAAGCAGGGAGGCCAAAGCAGAGCTCCCCATACCAGGACCCCCCAGATCACGACCCGAGCTGAAGGAAGAGGCTTAACCACCTGAGCCATCCAGGTGCCCCAGCCACAAACTTCTAAAAATAGCTAAATTCAGACATTGTCTAAATCACTCCCAAAAGTCAAAAAGCCTACTTATTTATTATTTTATCATCAACTAGATGTTAATGTATTCATTCCCTTTATTTTACTCCAACAAGATTCCAACTACCTTGATCTCCACCTAGCTCAGGAAACTGAACTTTTCTCCACATGACCTGACAAAATCCACATTCTTGCCCTTCAAATGCACGTCTCTCCCTGAAGATTAAGTAATCCATTAAAATAGCATAACTGGGGTGCCTGGGTGGCTCAGTTGGTTAAGCAACTGGCTTCATCTCAGGTCATGATCTCAGAGTTCCCAGGATCAAGCCCCACATCAGGCTCCCTGCTCCACGGGAAGCTTGCTTCTCTCTCTCTCACTCCCCCTGCTTGTGCTTGTGTTCCCTCTTTAGCTGTATCTCTCTCTGTCAAATAAATATATACCATCTTAAAAAAAATAGCATAACTGTGTGTTTCTTCTCCTCCCCCAATCCATTATTTACCATTCAAGTCTTTCCACTGCTTTCTGGGTGGGACCCAGATCCTTTCCTACCTGTTCTGCCTCTTCTACAGTATGCTCTCCTTGGCTCTTTTCATCACTGATACACAGTACTTTTGAAATGTTCTCTTACTGAGCCATGCACCATTTCCTGGGGACTTTTCATATCCTGTTATAATCACACTTTATTTTTTTCTCAATCATTAGTTTTCTAGGGAAAATTACTCTGAACATGCAGACCAGTTAAATCTTTGTTGTATGTGTCCATACATAATCTACATACCTCTTGAAGAAATTTCCAGAGTTATTAATTTTATATATATATTTGTAACCAGGAAGCAGAGTTTACACTAAACTTCAGGGCAAATTTATGTAAATCAGAAATTATGACTCTGTAGGGCATTGTGTGGCAATCAGAATGAACATTAATCAGCCATTTTTTGCCACACATAGTAGTAATACAATAAATTAATGAGTGACATTGAGCAAGTGTATCTACAGTGAGCAAATTATCTTAGTTTTCTGACACCTCTCTCTGGAGAGGATAGTGATATTGGAAGGCTATCTACTGATATTGGCAATACATACTCTAAATTGTTACTATGATTTATTTTTTGAGTAAATGACTGAAATATCAGAAATATAGGAAACTGTGCCTTTCAGTAGCTGACCATTTCCAAGAATAATTACATTTCGCCACTAACTTGGCGACAACTATATGTTTGGGCTAACTTCAAAGTGATTTCATGCTCTTTCTTTTGTCAAGTGTCACTACTTCAAATATCTCTAATTTGTTGCAAATATTAAATGATGTTTGTGGATAAATTAACATATATTGTGACCCTGCTAAGTGCTAAGATAATGCTAGAAAACTACAAATAACATTTCCCTGTGTTGATACACTTAATAATAAGGGAAAGTGAACATGAAAGCAAAGACACATTTTTATGATTATACATGAAAGAAAAATTTGGTCAAAAAGAGAATTACTATTTTGTATATGATGTTTTTAAAATTTTAGTTTTTCTTATATATCATGGTTTATCATGTTAATTATTATAGTGGAATGACATGTCTGAGAAGTAATATTCTTATTTGAAATCCTCAGATCTGAAAAAGATAAAAATTACAAATTATATTAAATAAATTTAAACTTAAAAGAGATGTGTAATTCCTCTTTATAAATTGATTTTCCCATAAAATATCCTTGTATATTTATGAAAATCTGAGAAAAAAATCTCTGAAAGTATTTATTTTATGAGAGAAATAATTAACTTTTCTAGAAGAGTCTAGCAGACATAATGCATTTAGACATGACTGGACCAAATGAAAAGTACATGAGATGTTTCTGGTTTAAGCAATGGAAGAAAGGTGGAATTAAAGGTGTGGGGATATTGTACATGCCATATCTTTATGAATTTCTAGCTGATAATAAAATAATAGCTACTGATAGGTACAGATTTGAACTAGTGACCCTAACATGAGAATCTCCTTACCTGTCCAATTTTTTTTTTGAGTAAGTTATTTTTCAAATTAGGTTGAATTTGCATTTTTAAAAACCAAAATGCATTTTAAAATTAAATTATTCATTGGAATATCTGAAAAGTGTAATATATTCTGAAATTGAACTGCTCAACTAGGCCACAAAACAAAAAGTTAAAATAGAAATGGTCATCTAGGGAAACCCATGGAGCACAAATCAGGAAGACATATTTGATAAGCATATATGCAAGTCTACTTTAAATCACACAGTGCTGGGGTGCCTGGGTGGCTCAAATGGTTAAGCCACTGCCTTTAGCTCAGGTCATGATCCTGGAGTCCCGGGATCGAGTCCTGCATCTGGCTCCCAGGTCTGTGGGGAGTCTGCTTTTCCCTCTAACCTTCTCCCTTCTCATGCTCACTCTCACTCACTCTCTCTCTCAAATAAATAAATAAAATATTTTTAAAAAATTAAAAAATAAAAAATCACACAGTGCTGATGGTTGCAAATAAAATGCTGGTTTTCAATAAGGAATGGGAAATTATTTGTAATTATTATATATGCCTCTAACTTGTTTTATTCTGATATGCATCATTTGCTAAAATAATGTCTTAATAATGGGGAATATCTTACACAGTGAAATACAGAAACTTTTAAGTTACTACATATCTAAAGCCACCAAAACTTATAAATGACACATATATCATTTATTTGTATTTAATAATGAAAATAATGAAAATATTTTAAGATTTAGAGGTAAAAAGAAAACATTCAGTTCTAGGGTAAGTGGTTAAACAATAGCAACATATAACTGACTTATATACATTTCATTGTTCAAAGTCTTCTAAAGTCTTTTATTTAATTAATTTATTTGCTCATTTTTAAAGAAAAATATATTATATATAATATATATTATATATATATATAATTATATATATATATATAAAGAGAGAATCTCAAGCAGACTCTGGGCTGAGTGCAGAGCTTGAGATGGAGTTCCAGCTCACAAACCTGAGATCAAGACCTGAGCCAAAATGAAGAATCAGAGGCTTAACTGACTGAGCCACCCAGGTGTCTCTATTTGCTCATTTTTAAATTTTATTTTTTGAGTCTTTCAAGCAAGATCTACAAATTTTTTATTTTTTTATTTATTTTATTTTATTTATTTATTTTTAAAGATTTTATTTATTTGACAGAGAGAAACACAGCGAGAGAGGGAACACAAGCAGGGGGAGTGAGAGAGGGAGAAGCAGGCTTCCCGCGGAGCAGGGAGCCGGATGTGGGACTTGATCCCGGCTCCCGGATCATGACCTGAGCCGAAGGCAGTCGCTTAACCAACTGAGCCACCCAGGTGCCCCTACAAATTTTTAAACATTGATTTATTTATTTGAGAGAGAGAGAGAATGCACAAGTATATGCGAGATGGTATGGGGCAGAAGAACAGAATCTTCAAGCAGACTCCCTGCTGAGTGCAGATTTTAATTCCAAGACCTATGACATGATGATCTGAGCTGAAACCAAGAGTTGGATGCTCAACTGAATAAGCCACACAGGTGTCCCAAGGTCTATATTTTATGACTATCTTTGATTATTTTCTTTTCTTTTTTTTTTTTATTTTTTTATTTTTTTATTTTTTTTTTATTTTTATTTTTTTTTTTTATCTTTGATTATTTTCTCCCAGAAACATTTTCAATGAAACAAACTTGGTTGAACTGATGCCATTTAAGTGTCCTCTAATCAAACTGCATAAATTTAACCCTCTTTAATATTTTGAGATGTACTAGCTAAATGTACTTTAATCATAAAATTTGTTTTCTAAACCAACAACATTAAAATCAACAAAAATCTAGCCTATTGGATAAAGTCTTGCCAATTACCAAGGTACCCAATGCTTCCCCAGATCTACCTTGGTAATTTTATACAGTTTACCATCTTGTCTACCCTAGTCTGTTTCAGCCACCTAACACATTTGTAATTTGCACCATCTTTTCTCACTTTTCCAACTGAAATATTACCTTCTTTTTAAGCATAGGCTTCTTTGGAAGCTACAAACTTATAACTATTGTCCAATATATGTTAAAACAAATAATTTAAAAAAGAAATTATGTTGGGACCTCCTGGTGCCAGCTCGTTGCGGCCATTAGTGGAAGTCGGCTGGGGTGGCCTCTTGGGCTTCTCTGGAACATTTCCGCATAGGTGACCTAGCTGAATCTTTCGGCCCTTGGCTCTTAGCCTGGGGGCAGACTGGCGAATTTAGCCCCACCCAGCAGTCCAGCCTGAAATCTGTCTAAGGCCACTAATGAGCTCCTATTGGCCCCTCCTACTTCTTTTACTTCTTTTACCCTCCTTTCCTCTCTATATAACTGTGTCTCTGATACAATAAAGCTGAGATTGCTGCGCCTTCAGGGCTGACTCAACTCCCGGCTTGGTGGGGTTTCTTTCCCGGTTTCAGGGATTGGCTGGGCGGTGGATACTTACCATCTTGCTCAGCCCCCGGAGGTTAACAAGCTGGTACAGTTATCCCTCCCCCGCACCACTGTTGCGGAGAGAGCAACAAAATTAGAATATGAAAAAAATAAAATTAAAAGAAAGAAAAATACATTGGATTTCTTTCTTTTTTTTTTAAATATTTTATTTATTTGACAGAGAGAAACACAGCCAGAGAGGGAACATAAGCAGCGGGAGGGAGAGAGAGAGAGAAGCAGGCTTCCCGACGAGCAGGCAGCCCGATGTGGGGCTCCATCCTGGGTCTCTGGGATCATGACCTGAGTGGAGGGCAGTCGCTTAACCAACTGAGCCACCCAGGCGCCCCTGGATTTTTTTTCTTTATAAATAATTGTGATATAAAAAGAAAGAGCTATGGACTAAAGAAATTTATAATGTTAAAGAAATTTGAGGGGATGAGAAGAAAACCTAATAATGTATATTTAGTGCAATATTCTAAAGATCACTTGATCCACACACATACATGAAATTGTTTACTGACAACCTTCATTTGATAGGATGCTTTTTGCGGGATGTACTCTTAAATCTTGGTTAGCACCATCACTTTTAATAGCCTTTTGTGCCTGGCAAAAAGAAGGGAAAGCTTAAGTAAGTCAATATATTTGTATTACTTAGAAAAATGCAGAGGAGCATAGAAGCCAGAAAGGATTTTATGTGTGTATTACACTCAATTACTCTATCCTTTTTCTAAAGATCATGATTACCTGTGTTTGCTTTTATGCATTTTTTTATTTTTTAAAAAAATTATTTATTTATTCATGAGAGACAGAGAGAGACAAAGAGAGGCAGAAGGAGAAGCAGGCTCTGCAGGGAGCCTGATGCACATTTGATCCCAGGACCCTGGGATCATGATCAGAGCAGAAGGCAGACACTCAACCAACTGAGACACCAAGGTTCCCCTGTGTTTGCTTTTGAAAATTTTACTTTAATAAAAATCTTCCTTAACTAATGTAATTCATATTTCACACTTAGACACAGTATACTGAATATGATCATGAAGCATTAAAATAAAAAGATTAAAAAATAAAAAATTTAGTTTTTAGATTAAAATTATATTAATTTAGATTTTTCCAAAATGACCTCACCTAAAAAATAACTGTCATCTATAAGCGGCTGAGGGTCACAATTATTAGTGGCTTTTAACAATAGATATCAAAATAAGCCCTAGTTCAAAATAAGCCCTAGTAAAAGTAACACAGATGTCTTCAAAATTTTTACTGCTTCATATAAGATATTCTAATTTTACAAAAACAACATTTTTACATAAATGTCTAAAGTTATAGATATCTGTTCAGTCAGGTGGGTCCTAAAGCAATAAAAACAATGGAAAAAGATGATGGTATGAATATACCTACATTATTAAAAATACAAATAAACAAAGACATCAATAAACTATAAAACTTCCCTTAACTTTGGTTCCCTTAACATTTAGTCCACTGTTCAAATATAAAATTATTTGACATTGAGTTTCTTAATTACTTTACCATTTATGCACATTTGAACATGGCTGAAAACCTCTACCATGTCTTGGCAAGAGAGAAATTTGCCTTTCAAGTGGGAGCTCTAAAAATCATCATAGGTCATTTGTGCTCTTGCCTAATGGTCATTTTTCCCTCCCTGCAGCTTGAAGCCACTGGAATTAATACCTAGAAAGTTGATTCAGAGGAAATTAACAGATTTAGTGTACTTCTTTCTATAATTGAGTTTGGAGTCAAACATAAATTTAATGGTTTCTTAGATTTTATATTTAGGTTTGTTGCTAGATGTACCAGTTAATTGGCTTATTCTGCAACTTCTATGAACTTCCATGTTTTCTATATTTCTGTGATGTTACTTCCATATTCCTGAGGCTTATCAGGAATCTATTTACTTCTTCTTTTGAATATTTGAATCATATTGATTTACAAAAAGTTTGTTATAAAACAATAAGGGATAAAACAGCATAGGGAGTGGAAGTTGGGCTCTGGATCTACAGTCCTGGTTTTGAATCCTGGAACTACTAAGGAAGTGCAAGGAAGACTATCTTACATTTTAGTCACAAGTAAGAGGGAGTATTAAATAGTACTATTTCTTTCCCACAAATCATGAGGAAGGACATTATATCTTCAACATTGTCTATAACATCTTTCATTATTTTAATATTGCACATAAAATTAGTTCTTTAGCTTTGCACTTTGGCATCTATCTGCACACTTGAAGGACAGTAAGAGTATTGGTGTATGTGACTTATTTTGATGACCTCACTGACAAATCTCTATTCTTTCAATTTTTTTCCAAACTTATTAATAACCAATTATTATGTAGTAGATACAATCAACTGTGTTTTCAAAGTAGGCTTTAAAAATTTTATCTGTTCTATACAAAATTCTTTTGTATATCTAAATTTTAAAAATAATTAAAAAGAATATCATCTCTATGGATTTTACTGTATACAGTAATATACTCTGTGTATTAAGGAAAAATTATTGGAAATATAGATGAACCCCTGAAGATACAAATAGGTATCTCTACATAGGTATATGTAATACTTTAGCATAATATGCATTACAAAAATGGTACAACTATAATGTACAACTCCTTTTTTACTGCTCACTTTGTAGGTTTTAATATTCTAAAACCTATTGCAACTTTCTAAGAGAGATTTTTTTTTTTAATAAAGTCTTTTTTTTTTTTTCCAGGAAAACTGATTATCATTGCAACATGGGAATTGTATCTGCTGTTATCCCACCTCCTAGATTTTTTTTATTTGGCACCTACTTCTTTTCTGATGTCATACTAAAGAAGATTATATCTAGCAAATTTGTATTTCAATTTAGGTTTATATCTAAGGAAAAGTTCCCAGAATGTATGTAAAAGAAAACTGGAATAATGGTTCACTCTAATTTGTGTACAACAAATAACTCTACCAGAAGTGGACCCAGCTGTGGCGAATCTTTTGGAATTGTTTTCTTGACAGCTACATCAAGAAGATTAGTATCTCCAGTATTCCTTCCCTGACTTCTTGAGGAAGCAATTCTATCTTTGAAGATCAGGATAGTAGGGATGCATGGCTAAGAGATTTACATTTAAATGCAAATATGGTAGGGTCTTATCTCTCCAGTCCTATTTATTTTTGCCCCGTCTGCTCTCTTCCCTCTCTACTTCTCCCCTACTTATCATACTATGTCAAAACCCAGAGAATGGACATGGTTCAGAGAGCTTTCAGGTTAGTAAACGCATGGAGATCTGGGGGACAGTGGGGCGCCTGGAGAGTCATGGAAGCCCTGTGCCCTGCCCCTGGACCTTGCCCTCTGTATCTCTTCATCTGACTGTTGATTTTCATCATTTATCATATCCTTTAGTAAACTGGTAAATGTACAAGAAACCAACCAACAAACAAAAACAAAAGAACAAAAAACAAAAACAAACAAACAAACAAAAAAACAGACTGAAAATGACCTACAATTTCTTTGCAGTTTCCACATGCAGTGGTTCTACCACATGTTCCTTAAATTATTTTTATTTCCCTTGCCAGGAAATACTTTTATCCCCAAACTGGTGCACGCTGTGTTCACCTTGTTTTTATAATAAAATAATGATTGATTGATTTTCAAAATATCAGTGATATAAATTTTAGCATTATTTATTTACTCAATTCAAAGAATAATAAAATTTATGTTGAAAAATAAAAGATCCAAGACCCCACATCCCATCTTTTAAATACCTCAACATTATTTAGAATAAGGAATTTATATTGGAGTGAAAAATTCTCCAAATCTAAAAAGGCATTCATGATGTTTGTGCTTAGAAACATTCTCCTTAATTGTTTCTCCACACAATCTTCTTGTCCAGGACTTTGTCTGCAGTGTCTTGCCTTCATACAGTGCACATGACATTTTTAAAACAGAGACTATATTTGCTATTGACAGCAAGAAAGGCAAAAGGTGTAATGATGCCAGATTATCAGACACTGTGTATCACAGGAAAAATTTCTGCTCTACGGTAGAAGGAGAATAAACTTTGGAAACCTAAGGTGTGCAATTAATCTACAGTCTGAAAAGCAATTAATCCAGCAAGGTTATAGCAAAGATGGCTACAGACTAGAACAGACAGACATAAATATAGTGCTAATCAGGTGTGAGTTAAAGAAAGAACTAAGATTCTTTTACTGAGAATGCAACATATCCTTCCATAATAAGAGTAAAAATGATTCCAAAGTTTCTCTCTATGTTAGAAAAATAACCAGGGGGAAATATTACATTCTATTAGTAAAGAGTCTTCTTACATAAAATACTCTTGTTAAAATGGAGGATTTTATCAGCGAGCTTGTAAGGAAGAATATTATGGTAAAAAACATCTGCATGCACAGTGGTGTTCTAAATATATATTGAAAGCAATTTTCACTCTCTAATACACAAAATTATTTTAAGGGTAAAGGTTGCTGTGGTTCTTCAAGTAAGTTAAGGATTATATAGCAATGATAGTCATCTATAAAAACGTAGTATTTACAAAAAAAGAAAAAAATAGGGCACCTGGGTGGTTCAGTCCTTAGGTCTCTGCCTTTGGCTCAGGTTATGATCCTGGAGTCTCAAGATCCAGCCCCAGCATCAGGCTCTCTGCTCAGCGTGAAACTTACTCTTCCTCTCTCATTCACCCTGCTTGTGTTCCCTCTCTGATGTATTTCTCTCTCTGTCAAATAAATAAATAAAATCTTTAAAAAAATGAAAAAAAATATTTTCACATGGAAAAACACACGATCCAAAATGTCCATGTATATTATTGTTGGAATAGTTACAAATTTTTTTAAGTATCAGGGAGAAAAATAATACAGTAGAGTTAAAATTTGTTTAAATTAATTTGGATGATTAATATATATATTTATTATGTAATAACAATGTCATGAAATCCAATATGGCTAATTCCCAACAGACCCTGATCTTGGCGCATACTTATAGAGAAATCTCTTCTAACCGTTTTTTGTCATTTTGCTGTCAGTTACCATCAATTAGTTAAATCTTTTAAAACAAACTACAAGAGAATTCTTAAGTCACTTTTATTTTATTGCTTTTCAAAAGAAGTATATAAAAAAGGACATGTGCTTCTATTGAGTGACTGAGTGTCCTGTATATTAAATAAACCTTTTAAATATGCTAGACACTTTCATTGGCATGGCATACCTTATGATTTGAGAAGCTATGTGAAACTAATTTTATTCTTTTTTCATTAGAAAGCTGACATTAGTGCCTCAGGGAATGAATTTGTCATGAAAAAATTTTTCTGAAATTAGAAAAAGTAAATCTGAGTGTCTGGAAATGAACATTCATCTTGATTAAAATAAAAGAATACAACAGCTTTCACTTTTAATCTTTCTTTACTAGAAAAACAGTTTTCACTTAGTGATTTTAAACTCACCTGAAGAATGCAAAAAAGACTATTTTGAATGTTTAGTTCAACTAAGAGTTCCAAACATAATTTGTAAAAGTACTAGATTCAGACTAAAAATGAAGAGCAGATGGTAATAATAAAATAGCCAAATATTTTTGTAGGTGAATTTTAAAAATAATTGCATGCTTTTATTTTCATATAAAATAAGGCAGCATGAATGCATTAATTCAATTTTAATATTCTTTAATTTATAAAATTAAAAAAAATACATCTAACACAGAAGCATCCTTTTTTAGCAAATATGCTAAAATGAAATGTTGATTACTCAAAACTAAATGATAGCACAGGAAAATAAAATAAAGTAACTCCATTGTGTTTATTTAAACATTACACACATTTAGTGTTTATTGTTACTAATGGCATTAATCCCACATTATAATTAATGACTACTAAGTATAAATATAAACTTCACACCACCATTAATATTTTTCTTATTCAGTGAGAAGAACGATGAATCATTTATGCTCAGTGACTCTTTTTTAAACAGTTTTATTAAGGAATAATTATAAGGTGTGATGAAAGGCCACTTATATTTAATGTGTACAATTTGATGAGTTAAGACAAATGCATAACCCTGTGACACCATGCTCTATTAGTCTTAAGGACTCTATATACAAACTATGTATGAGTTTATAAGCATAAATTGAGCATTATAAATTTCTCTACTTGTAATAGATAACCAAAACATGGAAATACTTTACATTGAAATCAACTTACAAGTTTTTCCAATAGTCATTGAAAATCTACAGAGTATTAGAATAATAATGTATCCTAGGGAAATGAGATGTCTTCTATAGGTGTTGGCTTCCTCAATAGATAGATAATACAATTTGAACCAAATCTTTTTGACTATAATGTAATTTTATAATTTTATGTTAAAAAATAAAGTTTAAATGAGCATGTTTAGGGTGAGAAGCTGGATAAAACTTCACAAAAGATAATTGACATTTGAGGAACAGTTTATTTCTACCCTATGTTTATGACTTGACACGTGTATTGCTATATGTAGTTATGAAACAATGTGAACCTCGGAACAAATTATATTTTGCTTTTCTGTTGGAATCAGGATAAAAAGTAGATACATTTAGTTATAGAGAAATAAACAAAGATATAATTCTTGTGCACTTAAATTTGTAGCTGAAATAAATTCTTGCTGCTTTCACATAGGATTTAAATAAGTGAAGGTACTACATGTCCAATAAGCAGGCAAGCTTTATTTTCAAAGTAATATAATACATATACTACTAATCAAAAACTGATCACCTGAATTTCATTAATGGATTAAAAGAATAACTTTCTTTATATATGAATAAAAGTAAGAATCATAGACTGTTCTTATATTCTTTTGGATGCTTAAAAACCCATATTGGATTTTCAGAGCTGGGTGCTTGTCTCTGATCTGGAAATTTTCTCACTCTGGAGTGCATCTATGGATTTGTCTTCTAAACTACAGTAGTCTCCAAGTTCCTGGGTATCATAAGAATTAATTCAAGCAAATTATCTGCAAAAATGTTTTTGAGTTGAAGTCAGTTTTACAGCACTCCAAGAAAGAGGTGGATAAAAAGAAGTCACCCATGTCTGTCAATGATATTACCATTAATGCATTAAATAGCACTGGAAATGACAGTCATAGTTGGCAAATGATAAACAGGATCAAAATTAGTAGCTAAGAATCAAAACTTAGCTTCTATTTTGTTTTATAGTTAGCATAGATGAGAGAATTAAATATCCATGCCTATAACATATAAAAGTATTTTAATAGTCTTGTTATACTTTTCATAAGTGAATTCAACTTTATCAAACCTATATTTTAAAATGGTAATTAATGGTATTATTCACATATAGTCAAATAGTTAATAATAAAATGATGACTAATTTTCATCATGTTTTATAATATAATTCCATATAAGTAATCATTGCTGAATTTTTTTTCAGAGTTCAATATTTTTTTTAAGATTATTTATTTGACAGAGAGAGAGAGATCACAAGTAGGCTGAGAGGCAGGCAGAGAGAGAAGAGGAAGGAAACAGGCTCCCTGCTGAGCAGAGAGCCTAATGTAGGCCTCCATCCCAGGATCCTGAGATCATGACCTGAGCTGAAGGCAGAGGCTTAACCCACTGAGCCATCCAGGTGCCCCAGATTTCAACATTTCTGCAGTAACTTTCCTGGTTGAGATGGAATTATGTGCTTGTAATGCATTTGTTTTTAGTTTTATTGAATTGTATTTCATAGTAACATCACTGCTTTTAATTTACTTATGTTCAATCATATTTAATCTATAATCAAATTTTTAAAAATATACTACTACATAGCATTAATCTAACCTGTTAGATAATCAGAATAATAGCAAAGATTTACTTTGTGCAAAAAAAAACTTTAAATCTCTAAATATGAGATCATCAAGAACTTCATTTTGTAAATGATGGGAGTGAATCACAAAGAAATAAAATAATCCATGAATGCAGAAGGACACACTGTGAGAAAGATGGAATAAGAATTCAGATTTCTAAATTCTTTTTTTTAAAGATTTTATTAATTCATTTGAGAGAGAGAGACAGAAACAGAGAGAGCACAAGCAGGGGGAGAGGCAGAGAGAAAGAGAGAAGCAGACCCCTAACTGAACTGGGATCCTAATTGAGGGCTAGGTCCCAAGACGTGGAGATATGATCTGAGCTGAAGTCAGACACTTAACCATCTAAGCCCCTAGGTTCCCCAAAGCTTTCTAAATACTTTTTTTTTTTTATTGTTACTAAAAATTTTTTTTTCCAGTGTTCCAAGTATCATTCCCCATTCCCCACACCCAGTGCTCCACGCTTTAGGTGTCCCCAGTACCCACCACCAGGCTCTCCCATCCCTCCACCCCCCTCCCTCCAAGTCCCACAGTTGGTTTCTGTGTCTAAAGTCTCTGTTGTTTCATTTCTCTCCCTGGATTACCCTACTTCCCATTTGCTGTCCTTCTCCTTCTGTCCTCCAGGTTACCCCTCATGCACCGCAAGTAAGTGAAACCATGCGATACTTCACTTTCTCTTCTTGGCTTATTTCACTCAGCATAATCTCGTCCAGTCCATGTTGCCACAAAAGTTGG
>PITA01020845.1:12789-34126 GCA_004023965.1 Spilogale gracilis | reverse complement strand
ACTTTCTCTTCTTGGCTTATTTCACTCAGCATAATCTCTTCCAGTCCAGTCCATGTTGCTACAAAAGTTGGGTATTCATCAAAAAGGGAAACTTTCTAATGCCTTTATAAATAATTAACCTCAGCCAACTTTGGTAATTAAATTAAGCAAACTAATTAACTTTCTGACAATATTACCAAAAAAATCAATTGAAAAAAATCAAAAGGTGGTAAAATATAAAATTTACATCTCTCTCAGAATCTTGAAGAATATTTATGTAATTTTACTTATAGTAGGCTATAGAGCCTAACATGGGACACGAACTCACAACCCTGGGATCAAGACCTCAGCTGAGATCAAGAGTTGGACTCTTAACTGACTGAGCCACCCAGGTGCCCCAAATATGTATGTAATTTTAAAAGTGGATAGATGGGGGTGCCTGGGTGGCTCCGTCAGTTAAGCATCTGCCTTTGGCTCAGGTAATGATCCCAGGGTCTTGGGATCCAGCCCCCCTAGAGTAGGGCTTTCTATTCAGTAGGGAGCCTGCTTCTCCCTGATGCTCTCTCTGCTTGTGCGCTTTCTCTCTCTCTGAATTAAATAAATCAAATCTTACAAAAATAAAAAATAAAAGTGGATAGATGTTACCAGCAATGGACATGCACTTAGCTAAAACTTTGGAGACGTGGGTCTAGGTCCCTGCCCTTCCATGAACCAGCTGAATGGTTTTGTGTAAACCATTCTCACTGTTGGGGCTTGGTGACGTTATTTATCAAAGTAAAGGCTGAAATAAGAGAATTGTGAACTGTACCTTGTTGGTCTCTTCTCCCGCTAATACTCTGATTTTACAAAGATGCCTGTTGTCCTCTGGAGAGGATAAAGATGAGTTAGGTCTGGAGGCCCTGGAGTATGGGAAAAAAGGACCAGGAGAAGTTTCCAAGAGTAAATAGTTCACTGAGCACCTACAACTGTCTTCTCAGCCCTGTGGATCTTTGAAAAGCCAGCAAATGCTTCATCCTTACTCTTTATAGTGATACATCCTCAGGTAAGATATAACATGATCTTATCAAAGCTCATGCTTTTAGAATTTAATATCTCAACATTAAAAAGATGTCAGAGAAAGTGAATCAATTCTCTCCTGTGCATTGCTTTTTAGAAAATTCCATCAATCCCAATAATTATTATTCTGTATCACTAATTTAAAGATGTGTGTGATATGGATTTCTTTCAAACACATGTCCATTGGCCTATAATGGTTATGAAGGAGTTCATATTTTTTCTATAATTTTATATTTTTGAAATTTTATTTTCTGGTACATCTCATGTGGTTCCTGACTTAAACTGGGTTGCCCTGCAGCAGACCCTAGGTAAGGATTTATGTGAAAGTGGTTTACTAGGAAATGTATCCAGGAAAAACACATAGATGAGTGGGAATCTAGAACAAGGAAGGCAAGAGAGGGGAGGGGAAGGGAGGAATCCAACAAATTTACAGGATCAAGATAAATCCTGTGGCTCTATGCAGCAGGGTATATTGTGTATATAACCAGCAGGGTAGGTCACACTTCAGATTTGTCCCTTATGTAGGATGAGGGAGCCAAAGTATTTATATCACCATTCGACAGATTACTAATTAGTAGCTGCTGGGTAGAGGTGGAGGTATGTAAATTTCTAGGTACTTCCATCTAGCCACTGGAGGAGGGTGGTTCTCTAACGAAGAGAATAGGTACAGGTTTAGGGAATGAAAATGAGGGAAACCAGTAAAAAAGAGGAGATAGGGAGAGAATGCTGACAAGATCTATGGTAAGACCATCTGTACTCCACAAGCAACCATAAAGCTGATGAGATGTTATCTAATGAAGTAGTTTCCTATAAAGAGTAGAGGAATAGATCTTGCTAATCTGTTTTACAGAGAAGTGTTTTTATTTGGTTGGGTCCTGCAGGAAACAAATGGCACACCACCTTCAGTAATTTGAGGAGTTTAATAAGAGAACTATCCACAGAAGTGAGGGCAGTAAGCAGGGAAGTCCTGGGGATGAATGTAGTACTGGTGATGCATCTTTTTCCATTCTAAGACTTGAAGGCATGCAGCGAGGGAGCACAGAAATGTTCTGGAAACATTTTTAATTAATTAATTAATTTGAAAGTGCATGTGAGTGTGAGTTGAGGGGAGCAGCAGAGGGAGAGAGAAAATCTCAAGCGGACTCTGCACTCAGCATGGAGCCCACCTGGGGCTTGATCTCACAACCCTACGATCAGGACCCTGAAATTGCAACCTGAGATGAAATCATCAGTCAGACGTTTAACCAACTGAGCCATCCAGGTGTCCCTGGAAATTTTTATTAAAAGAATTTCTTCCATTTTCTACAGCTGACATTCTTTTGAGAATGCCAGTTCTACGTTATATTTTCAATTGGGCCAAAATTTGATTTTATATACTGAACTATTCATTGTTACAGCAGGAATATTTCCACTGTTTATTTAATGATCTTTTCTGGTAGAAATAAATAGAAACCTCTTTTAGCTAGTGTAATTAAAAAGAGGACGCGAATTTTGATGTTGTTGTGGTGTTTCATGAAACTCAAGGTCAGTTTATATAGTCAGACCCTAAGAACAGATTGAGCTGAGAGGTGCCTGGGTGATGCAGTCCACTAGGTGTCTGCTTTTGGCTCAGATCATGATCTCAGGGTCCTGGGATTGAGCCCTGCATTAGGGCTCTCCGCTCAGTGAGTAGCCTGCTTCTTCCTCTCCCTCCATCCCTCACTCCTACCCTCCCCCTCATGCTCCTGCTCGCTCTCTCTCAAATAAGTAAAATTTTAAAGAAAAAAAAAAAAGAACAGATAAGCCAAAAAGAAAATGCATAGAGTGTGAAAACATACCAGGGAAATCTTTTGTGTACATGTGCTTATTCTTTCCTATGTGTTTCTAAATATGATTAAAGCCAGTCTTCCTCATTCCTTGTATAAGTTTCCCATTCCCTGTATAAATCATTATTGGGTCCATGGAAAATAATGTGTATAAGTTCATGTCCAATTCCTAATTTCCTTAGGAAATGGGGATAATCGATTAGATCACTTTGGGTTTGGATGTACACTCCTGACCTCTCTCAATCCTGGGGTATGAGTGGGACCTAGGAACACTGTACAAACATGGTCATTTGAAGCCCCATTGCTATAACCATGTGGGGTGTGGGAGAATGATAGACAGTTCCAAGGTAAAGAAGGATAGGCAGCCATACCAAAAATCAAAAGCAATAACTGCAGACTTCAATAACCAACCTTAAATAATGTTTAGAACAACCAGACAAAAGATCAACAATGAAATAGAGGATCTGAACATTATGAACCAACTAAATCTAAGAGATGTGTACAGAATGTTCCATCCAATGATGGGACACTCCACAATCTTCTTGAGTACACACGGAACAATGTCCAGGATAGGACATATGGTAGGCCATATAATAAATGTCAATACATTTAAAAGGATCAAAACCATACAAAGTATGTTCTTTGACTACAATGAAATGAAATTACATATAAACCAACAAGAAAGAGACCTGGAAAATTCACAATGTGGAAATTAAACACTTCTAAATAAACTTTGGGTCAAAGAAGAAATCATAAGAGAAATTAGAAAAAACTCTGAAATAAGTAGAAATGAAGATACACATACAAAATGTGTGGCATGTAGCTAAAGCAGTGCTTATAGGGAAATTTATAGTTGTAGATGTCTATTTTAAAAATTCATGATCAAGCACCTGGGTAGCTCAGTGGGTTAAGGCCTCTGCCTTCAGCTCAGGTCATGATCTCAAGGTCCTCAGATCTCAAACTACCCTCAGCAGTTTCCTCTGCTCTCTCTGCCTGCCTCTCTGCCTACTTGTGATCTCTCTCTCTGTCAAATAAATAAATAAAATATTTTTAAAAAATTCATGATCTACATGGAAGTATATTACCTCCAGAGTTCAGGATAAGATATATAGACTTACAGAAATTAAAAAAAAAAGTGTTGCACATGATAAATTAAAGCTGAGAAGGTATAGGTCATTCAAGGCAAAGTTTCTAATAACTGCATTTCGGGTGAGTTAAGATGATTTAAGATGCAGGTTACTGAAAAACAAAACTTATATTCTGACCTTTAAATCACCCAGAGACAGAAGCTGGGTAAGCATTTTGGTTATTCTTATTGCCAAATTTTATGACAGTATATAACATTAACCTTATAGTCAGTAGGTGATTCTATAGAAATAAACCTTGAGTTTAAAATGTTTCCAATTTCATTATGATAAATGCTAATTTGTATTCTCTGCTTGACACAATGTCACTTTGGTTTTGTAGTTTTCCAAAAGCATTATAAGAAAAAGGCCTTCAGGTTTCATTTGGTTGGAAAAGGAGTATCATATTTAAAAAAAATGTTCTACTATGTGTCAGGAATTGTGTAAGTACTTCTGTCCACATTTGTCCTATCTTTATTTCATTACCTTTCCTGAGACATACAAAATCATCACTTTAGAGATTAAGAAACTGAAGCTATGATAAATTAAATGATTCACCCAAAGTTATGACCTGTAAATGAGGGAGTTAGATGTAAACAGGTCTGACACATGGCTGAGCTTCTACATTTCCTATTATTCCAGGTTATCTGCAATCTGCCATGTCCATCGCTACATTTTGCTGGGAGAATTCTGTCTAGAGTTCTTTTAGGCTGTATTTTTCCTGCAAATTATGTCAATGACAGCACATAAAATAAATCACTGAATTGCTCTTTTTTTTTTAGATTTTATTTATTTATTTGACAGAGAGAGATCACAAGTAGGCAGAGAGGCAGGCAGAGAGAGAGGAGGAAGCAGGCTCCCTGCTGAGCAGAGAGCCCAATGCAGGCCTGGATCCCAGGACCCCGAGATCATGGACTGAGCCGAAGGCAGAGGCTTAACCCTCTGAGCCATCCAGGTGCCCTGAATTGCTCTTTTTATTACTTCAATTGCTATAAGAATTTTGTATCCTACTCTCACCTTACCAAATTGATTATTAAAGGGTCAATTTAATTAAATTTGAGGAATAAAAGTAATGATGGTTTCTCACATACAATTTTGTCTATATGTGCCGGCTTGGACTTCAACAAGATTTTAGACACTTAATTCACATATGTGAAGACTTTAAAGTACATAAGGGGATTTTACATTTACTGCATTATCCTAAATTTGATCTGGCTTGATTCTGCTAGTCTGAACTTATTCTCAACATGTAACCATCCACACTTCTAACTTTATTATCATCTTGTTTTTTCTTTTAAATTTTTAGATCATGTGAATTCTTTATTGTTGTTACATGGATCAAGGTTTAGCTCTGCAATTTGGCTTATAAATATGTCCATATAAAAAACGAACAAAACACATCTGTTTTGTATGTTTTTAGACAGCTGATGTTCCTCTGAAAAGTGCCACAAGTGATTACATGCTATTGATTGATTGGTGAAACAAATACATTATTTCTATCCATTTTATAAATTTCAGGAATTTTACTAGTTTATGGTGAATGCCTTATTTCAGTGCATGGTGAAATTGTCTTGCCTATATGAACTACTATAAAAAAAAAAACCCTATAGATTAAAAAAGAAATTCAAATGAGCCAGATAATAACACTGATTTAAGAGCAAACGTATCCTTTTTCAGTTTTCAATATCCAATGGCATGTAGGAAACTGTCAGACCTTGTGACCTTTTCTTTCTCCTCCCTTTTCTGTCTCCTTTGGTTCAAGATAAATTTCAATTACATAAACCCTATTTCCTGTTGCTAATCACCTGCTCCAGTCAATACTCTAAATAGTCATTAATGCTGGGATGAGATCTCTGTCATGTCTGAAACTAAGAGAAAATTTGGAGCAGCCCATTAACAGAACAGGAAATCCCCTAATATCCTCAGGATATGTATAGAAACCCATTACGATTAAATGCAAGAGGAACTAACATCCTGGGGATATTTATTAAATAAATTTGCCTAAATACATCTGACAAATACATTATCTTTCCCAAAAAGTCTAATTACCAAGATCCATTTATCTAATTATGTGACCCTCAAATATCTTAATTTTTCTTTGAAATTCCTCAATGACAATGAGTTTACTAGTAATGAAACAAGCTTGCTAAGATGGATACCAAGATAATCAACAGATTTGTGCATCTTTGTATTTCTTATGCTTAGATAAAAGCATTCAGAGAAAAAAATGTGATTCTACCCTCCAACACTAAAGAAAGTAACTTTTTAAAATATTTTTTCAAGGAAAATGAAAAACATCATTTACTTCATTGTTATTTGTGGGTATGGCAAAAGTGAAGAAAATAAATTTTAAACATGAATCACACTTATAAAGAAAAAAAATTCAAATTTTCCTTAATGTAGTAAAAACAACATACCATTCTTCCAAATAATCAACAATAATTATCTCATAAAAGGAAAAGGGCAAGCATTAAAAAACCTATCCACAAAATAAAGGATTGCTATAATACAACTTGCTCTGTATTGGAATTCAGCAACATGGAGGCCCATTCAAGGAACATTTGTTATCAAACTACTATCAAAACTACCTTTTGATGTCAGGGTAGTCTCCCTTTAATATTTCATTAATTTCTTTTCTATACAAAACCCCTCTTTCTCTCTAATCCAGGCTGATCTCTACACATAATTTTCTTCCAAACATTCTTCTCTCTTTGACACCATTGCCTTACGACTTGTCCTTATGCTTAGAATACCATACCCATTCTGTACAGCACAGGAAACAGTCAACAAAACAAACAGGCAACCCACGGAATGGGAGAGGATATTTGCAAATGACACTACAGACAAAGGGCTGGTATCCCCAAGATCTATAAAGAACTACTCAAACTCAACATCCAAAAAGAAGATGAACACATCAAAAAATGGGCAGGAGACATGAAGAGGCACTTCTCCATAGAAGATATACAAATGGCTAACCGACACATGAAAAAATGTTCATTATCACTAGCTATCAGGGAAATTCAAATCAAAACCACATTGAGATACCACCTTACACCAGTCAGAATGGCCAAAATTAACAAGATGGGAAACAACAAGTGTTGGAGAGGCTGCGGAGGAAGGGGAACCCTCTTATACTGTTGGTGGGAATGCAAGTTGGTGCAGCCGCTTTGGAAAACAGTGTGGAAATTCCTTAAAAAAGTAAAAATAGAGCTACCCTATGACCCTGCAATTACACTACTGGGCGTTTACCCCAAAGATACAGATGTAGTGAAAAGAAGGGCCATATGTACCCCAATGTTCATAGCAGCAATGGCCACAATCGCCAAACTGTGGAAAGAGCCAAAGTGCCCTTCAACAGATGGATAAAGAAGATGTGGTACATATATACAATGGAATACTAAGCCTCCATCAGAAAGGATGAATATCCAATTTTTGTCGCACAATGGACTGGATTGGAAGAGATTATGCTGAGTGAAATAAGCCAAGTAGAGAAAGTCAAGTATCATATGGTTTCACTTACTTGCGGTGCATAAGGGGTAATATAGAGGACAGTAGGAGAAAGAAAGGAAATGGGAAGTAGGGTAATTCGGGGAGAGAAACGAAACATGAGAGACTTTGGACTCAGAAACAAACTGAGGGTCTTGGAGGGAAGGGGAGAGGGGATGGAAGAGTCTGGTGGTGGGTACTGAGGGCACGTATTGCATGGAACACTGGGTGTGGGGCATAAACAATGAATCTTGGAACACTGAAGATAAAATAAAATTTAAAAAAATAATACCATACCCAACTTCTCCTTGGCTTCTCTAAATCACAAGAGACAGTTCCAAAGAATAAGAAGTCCAAAGATTTTGAAATTTGGAAGAAATGGGTTTGAATTCAACCTCTGCCTCTTACTAATAGTGCAACATGAGAAACATTTAAAAAAAGGCAGTAGGCTCTGAATGGAGCTGCTTATGCTAAGACCCATGTCACCAAACTAAGACCAACTTATAGTTTCAGCTCTCCCAAAAATGGACTCTTAAATCAGTCAGCCACGAATCACCTGATCAACTCTTGCTATCCCTTAAAGGAAAGTAACCTTGCAATAAGCAAACCACTTTTTTTGATGAGTATAATTTCCTGATTCCTGCTTCTGTCTGCCTATAGAAGTCTTTCATTTTATATAGCTCCTTGGAGCTACTTTCTGTTAGACTGAATGCTGCCTAATTCATGAATCATTGAGTAAGGACAATAATAAAATTTACTCAGTTGAATTTTGGTTTTTTGTTTTGATTTTTTTTTAATTTTGTTTTTATTTTTTTTTTAATTTTTTTAAAGATTTTATTTATTTGACAGAGAGAAACACAGCCAGAGAGGGAACACAAGCAGGGGGAGTGAGAGAGGGAGAAGCAGGCTTCCCGCCGAGCAGGGAGCCCAGGGAGCCCAGGGAGCCTGATGTGGGACTCGATCCCGGGTCTCCGGGATCATGACCTGAGCTGAAGGCAGTCGCTTAACCAACTGAACCACTCAAGCGCCCCTAATTTTGTTTTTAAAAGAGGAAAGCTTTGAAGTTCAGTTTTGTCATTTGTAACTGGTAATGTAACAATTATCTCGTGGGATTGATCTGGAGGTTTAATGATATAACTGAATTTAAAAAAAAGTCCATGGTATGGAAAGTTCTCCATAACTCCTACTCCTGTAGGATTTTGTAGCAATCACAGCCATAGTGATCTCTCCTTTAGACATCCTACACCAACCCTTCCATCAATTTGGTGCTTTTCACAGGCCTTGTATAGTTAGTTACCTTTTAAAGTTCACTGAAAAGCAGTTACTGAACACTTGCTAAGAGTCATACTAGGTGTTAGATGCTGGTAAAGACAGAAAAAATATCCACAAGAATATTATGACCTATGCTGAATGAGGATCTAGTATACTGGGTTCTGCATCATTGAAAAAAAAAAACTACATCTTACCCCAAATTAATAATTACAGCAGGTAAAAAGGGTAACTCTGAGGATGTAGCTTTAATGGGAGTTGAGACTGTCCCCCAAGATTTTGTCCTTTTATATATTTCTGTCATTAAGTAGCAAAGAGCAGATTATAGAGACTGCCTTATTCTGAAGCCTATTCTTTCAAACTCTCAAAGAAGCCACAATTAAATTGAGAGAAGGAGGAGAATGAAAGGGCAAGAGGCCAGTAAGTAAAAGTCTTTAGGTTTAAAACTTCTTAAAATCTTGCAAATGGGACTCAGAACAAGAAATTTACCATAAGCAAAAAACCCCTACATTCCTGACCTAGAAAAACCTGTGACTATTTCAACTCCTCAGGGACACAAACCTCAAGTAGCAGGAAATAGGCTGCAAAAGTGTAGCCCCTAGAAAGGGCATACTTCCCTTTCCTTCCCATTATTGATGTGAAGCCAAAGAATAAGAACAAAAGAATCCTGGAAGAATATTAGAGGTGCAGGAATCATGGGCTATCAGATAGGCTTTCCCAGGTCAGGAACTACACTCCTGTCAGGGTAGGTGTCTTCCCAGCTGCTGTCTAGCAGGAATTGATAATTCCTATGGAACTGAGATTACTGTGCATTTCCTCTCTTCCTTCCTTCCCCCCTCCTCCTCCCTCTCCCTCCTCTCCCCTCCTTCTTCGTCTCCTCGTCTCCTCCCCTCTTCTCTCTTCTCCTCTCCTTTCCCTTCCTTTCTTTTTCCTTTTGTTTTGTTTTCTTTTATTTCTTTGTTTTTCTGTGCTTTTTCTATTCTTACCTCTTTTGGGGAGAACTTATTCATTTTAAAACTACTGTTATCTTGCTCCTATGACATCACTGGTATTGAGTTTGTGAGCATGTGTGTGTCTTACTGATGGGGTACACATTACCTTCCTCTTACTTCATAGTTACTTGATCAGGAGAATGATGAAGACTATTTCTTAGAGATTCTGGACTTTGGTGTAGGTGTAGTAACTGGCTGATTTTGTAGCTGTTTTCCTTGGGCAAGAGGTGGATGTATTCATCTTAAGTAAGATGTGCATAAGATATTTAGGTGGTCAAGGAACAAGTTGTGGCAAAAACTGATAATTGTTCCCTGATACACGTTCTCCCCCTTCAGTTTTTATTTATTCATTTATTTTTATTAATATTATTTTTGCAATGGAAACTTTATTTTTAAATTTCCCAGCCTCCTTTAAATCTAGTAGAAGTGATATGCGCATTTTATTATACTCTTAAAAGGAAAAGACTCACTCACTTCTCTGGGTTTTTATTTTCTTGTTGGCTAGAAGGTGAACAGTGGTGGAAAACCATCTTAGGCCACATGGATGAGGGAAAAACACTTATTTTGATGAAGGCGAAGAAGAAAATGGGTTCCCAACAGTCTTGGCCTTACACATCAACACTGAGCAACTTTACCCCTGGACTGCCATCAGAGAGCGAGCGAGTGAGGATGATGGGAGGACGGAGAGGAGAGATGTATCTTTTACAACTCTTGTCACATTTGGTGTACAAAATCATGGATTAGGTTAGCTTACATAGGTTAATAATCCTCCATGGGAGATGATATGGGCCCCCTCGGAACTTTTGGCAAGATCTGGTGACATTTTCGTTGTCTAGGGGGTGGATGCTACTGTCATCAGGTGGGTGAAGGTTGCTGCTAAACATCCTATAATGCAGGGAGTCCCCCTCCCCCTCCCCGAGCTAAGAGTGAGCTGATCCAAAATGTCAATAGTGCTGAGTTGGAGAGAACCGGGCTTTGGGAAATGGGTGATATGGTTGAGAAGAGGTCCTGAAATAAACAATCACTTTGCAAATCCAAATTGCTAAGGTTCTTGTAAGCCATGTGAAGTAGTTTGGACATTATCCTAGGGGCAATTAGAAATCAGAATTGAAATAAGAACTTTTTTCACATTTTAATGAAATAAGTTTGGCTACAGCATGCAGAATGAACTGGAATGAGCTGGTCTGGAGACCAGTTAGCTCAGAAAGAGACAGTGTCCCTGGCAAGGGTAATGCAATAGGAAAGCAGAAAGCAGCAGAGAGATTCAGGAGACTTTCGGAGGGAGGAGCAAAGTATTTGACATGTTGAAGAGAAAGAGGGCCCAGGGCTTTCTGGCTTGGACCAGAGGCACCAAGATGGCACTCGCTGACAAAAGGGTCACTTTTTTGCCTTGTGTATTATTTGCAGCGGGAAAGAGATGCTAGTTATGAGCCAGGGGACTTAATTAAATCATTGAAATCATCACAAGATTTCCTTCAGATATTTAGAATTGGAGAGAGAGGCACTGTTTTTCACAGTTAGTGGAACAAACAAATGGAAGTCATCTCTGAAGAATAGTCAGGAACTAGGGTCCTGGTGAGTGAATTAGCCCTGGTAAGCCTTTTTAGGGAAGGTGATAATTTTCTTCTATAGTAAGTACACTCTGTCATGTTGAGGGATGTCAGACTAGAATATCTGACTTATATGCTCTACTCTCCCATCTTTGTAATTAAAATAGAAGTACTACCAGTGTTTGAAGCTGCTTGCACCTGACTATATATTTATAATATATATATTTATATAAAATTTATATATTAAATAAATAGAAATCAACTGACTCAAGAAGTCTAATATATCAGACCTAGATCCAGGATAAATATTAAAAATTTATAAATATTAAATTCATTAGTTATATATAAAAATATTTTCTGTAAGAATGGAAATTTATATTTATAATCTATAATACATTTTCAAGCCTTATTAGGATCTCTCAGAATAGGCATTGATTCTTAAGACTTTCAATTTATTATTTCTAAGACTATGAAAGAAAAACTGTATAAAACAGTATTTTAAAAACTCATTAAAAATTTGTATTTTACTAAGTCAAAATTTAAAACCACTTTAAAATTATTTAAATGATTTGGTTCTAAACATAAGAGAAATCACAACCTAAATATTGTGATTTTGAAGCCTAAACAATGAATTATAATATTTCAATGTGAATTTAATATTATACAATTAATTTATAAAAAGCTTATTCCAGATTATGTAACAGTGTTTTTCTACTGTTTATTTGACATGCTTCTATACTACTAGTTTCCTAAGAGGCAGGTAAAAAAAAAAAATAAAACCAAAAAACTCTAGAATGGAATATTGCTGAAAATGCACATATATACTTTAGCATTTAAAGAGCTTAAAAATATTTTTTTTCCTTTGGCTAATATTTTGAATTAAATTTTCACAAATATAGTGCCTCTAGAAAAATGAAAATATTAGGCTGTACAAATATGCATACTTTATCAGCATTTAATATCCCCTATTGGGTTTACTTGAATGCATTTTTGTTACAAATATATTCTTTAATGTAGCCTCTTATTCAAAATGGTTTATCCAATAGCACATTGGAATTCGGAGTTCTTTGCCATAGAAATGAAAATAGAGAAACTTATTTGCTCCCTCTGCTGGAGAGACGGTTGTTAATTTAAAGAGACAATATGATTTTGAACTCTGGAAAGCAATGTCTATGTTTTATTTCTTATCCTCAAGAAGTGGCTCAGTAATGGCATCTTGAGAGGCAGAAATAAGGCATATTTAGTAAGGTACATTCTGTTTTAAAGACTAAAATAAGAAGATAAGCTTTTGAAAAATGTTAACTTAAGAATGAAGATTTAAATGTCTGTTTCTAAAGCTTATGCTAGTGTTTACTATATGGGTTCACGTCCCAGAATTATCTGTCTATTTATATAGATGGAATGCCTATTTTGTATTCCTTTATAGATGATGTGGGCTTTTGGGTATTATATTTTTACAACATCGATATCCAAGCAAATAAAACAGCAGATCTCTCATGACTTTTACCTTTTAGAATTTTTTGACTTTAATTTTTCTCTTCTCCTTGTTCCTCGAGTAACCTCTGACCACACATTCTGGTGTAATTATTATGGAAGTGTGCTAGCAAGTCTGGTGGTATATCAGCTTATAAATATAGCAATTATTATTTTTAACTTTTTTTGCATTAAGAGTTATGAATTCTGCTAAATGCTTTATGTGAATAATCTTCCTTAGTGATTTCTCCAATATATGAGGGTTGGTATTAAAACTAACCTCATTCTACACTCAAAGAAACTTATTTATTAAACAACTAACTAGTCTAAATTCAGATTCCTTAGTGCCTAATCCAGGATTTTAAACTAGGCTGGCTCTCTCCAGACCTAAGCCTATTGATTTAATCATTTTGAGGAGGTCTGAATGATTCTATGTAGAGTGTCACATGCAAATTGTATGACTGTTTTTCTTTTTTTTTAGATTTTATTTATTTGAAGGGTGTGCAGAAGGAGAGAATCTCAAGACGACTCTGCACTGAGCACAGGGCCTTACTCTGGGCTCAACCTCACAATCATGAGATCATGACCTGAGCCGAAACAAAGAGTTGGATGCTTGACCAACTCTGCCACCCAGGCACACCATATGACTGTTTTAAAACCAATAAAAACTTACCCATGTTACCGCAAAGCTGCCATTTCTTCTTGCCAGACATTGTATTAATGCAAGTTGCCCATGAAATGTAAGTTGCAGGAGACTTAGTGTTCCTTCACACTGATGCAGTGAAGGAACTGATGAGGCTTTATGGGGAAAGGCAGGACGCACTGGATGCCCTGGTTAAGAAGTTTGCATTTGGGCGCCTGGGTGGCTCAGTGGGTTAAGCCTCTGCCTTCAGCTCAGGTCATGATCTCAGGGTCCTGGGATCGAGGCCTGCGTTGGGTTCTCTGCTCAGCAGGGAGCCTGCTTCCTCCTCTCTCTCTGCCTGCCTCTCTGCCTACTTGTGATCTCTCTCTCTCTGTCAAATTAATAAATAAAAACTTAAAAAAAAAAGAAGTTTGCATTTATGCTCTGACTCACTGGATCAAAAGGTCATGGTTTTCACAATTTTTTTTTTAATCATTAAAATGGATATGCCTCTTGTAGGAAAATCATAATAATAAATTTGAAAAGATCTGCATGATGCGCTGAGTCTTACAACGTGGAATAATATACTCTATAAATACTCAGGAAAAAACCTATCAGCCCCAAAGCAGAGTTGATGTGTAGCTATACTCTTGTGCATCACATATAGTAATGAAATAGAAAATTACTTGGAAAAAAATCTTTTACACTGTTAGAAGATTCAATTCAATGCCCTGAAGCTGAAGAACTCTGAATTAGAGTCTTAACACCTTATTTAATGGTTTGAATACTGACTTCTTATCAATTTAAAGGAAATGTAATAATGCATCTGCTACTTTTTGATGATATAGTCAAACTGTAATGCAGGACCATTGAATCAACTGCTTCTTGAATGAGTCAATATTTAAGAAATATCTTTGTTGATGAATACTAATTAATTGACTGGCTTGAGAAATTATGCATGTGATTATGAACAACTCATGGTCATGCTAATACTGAGTAAAAATACTGGTGTGGAAATTTTGATAATAACCATGCAACACATGGTTAAGTATTATAACACATATTATAGTTTAAGATATAGGAATTATGATAGTTAAATTGATTAGTTAAGCATAAACCATTTCATATCTATAGTTTTAAAATTAGCTGACTAACAAAAAGTGGTCCACTGAATTTGGTACTTCATAGACATAGCCTTGAAAACATAAAACCAATTCCCCAATCAGAAAATAGTAATTCTATTTCTAATACCAAAAAATCTCCAACACAGTGTGATAACATTGCACACAAACAAAAGCTCTTTAGGAGAAACTATACTAGAGTTATTGAGAATTCTTCCAATGACTCAATGGACATCAGATATATCTGTCATGTCACCTTAGGAACTAAAGCTAGAAAAGAAGATAAAAATAGTTCCTGCCACATTATTGCAAAGAGGGCAGTATTAACAGACATGAGAGTCATGCCCACAGCCATTGAGAAAAATATATGTAGGGGAGTATTAGGAGTTTCATAATGGAGCTTGCTGTTAGAGGCAAAACAATCTGTATTGCTATTAATATGATTCTATTTTAATTTGCTAAATAATGCCTGAGAAAATACAAGTCTATTTGTACACATCACATGACATATGACAAATGAAGCCCAAGGAGATAGTAACTTTTCAATAATATCACCACTTTTACGGAGGAAAATAAACTGTAAATACTATTCTAGAAAAAAAGCCTAATACAGTAAATATCACAATTGAAAAAATTATGGAGTTGCAGATATTAGATCAATTCAAAGAGTCTATGTTTGTGACCAAGGAATGGACTAGGAGCTGAGTAAATAAGTTATCGTATATCCATACAATGGAATTCCATGAAGATGTTAAGAATAATGTGGCAGGAGGGGTGCCTGTGTGGCTCAGTTGGTTAAGCAACTGCCTTCGGCTCAGGTCACGATCCCAGAGACCCTGGATCGAGCCCCACATCGGGCTTCCTGCTCGGCAGGAAGCCTGCTTCTCCCTCTTTCATCCCCCCTGCTTGTGTTCCCTCTCTTGCTGTGTTTCTCTCTGTCAAATAAATAAATAAAATCTTAAAAAAAAATAATGTGGCAGGGACATTCAAAAACACCACAGATAAAGTGGAATTCTAAAATCTGTTCACACAAGCCTTAAGGAGGCAGGAAAAAGAGGCACACCTGGGTAGCACAGTCAGTTAAGTTTTTTGATCTCAAGGTGGTGAGACAGAGCCCCACATTAGGCTCTGTGCTAAGTGCAGAGTCTGATTAAGACACATTCTAGAATAAATAAATAAATCTTTAAAAATAAAAATGAGTTGAAGGCAGGAAAAACCAAACTGACAGAAAACAACAAAAAAAGAAAACAAAACTTCAGACTTTAGCCCTAAAAAAATCAGTATTTTTGCTAACTATAAATGGTCTAGATACACTAATCAAAAAACAGTTTGACAGAGTGAATAAAAATTGTTAAATCATATTCTCTTTATAATAAATTCATTTCACATATAATGATACAGGTAGAAGGCAAGACAATGGGAAAATATGTGTCATGCAAACATTAATCAAAAGAAAGCAGGGGTGGCCTTGTTAATATCAGAGCAAAAATAAATGGACTTCAGAGCAAAGAAAATGACTAGAGCAAAAGGAACTTTGCATAATGATAAAAACAGGAAGGCATAGCAATGATGTGTGTGTATGTACCAAGTAATACGCTTCATATTCTAAAATTGCTGTTAGATAACAATGATTTTTATTCAGTTGAAGAGATTAGCTATTTAGAATACCTTAATGATCATCAGTTCTCTATAATATCATTTATGTTTTATTATAATTAAACATATGTTTATTATAATTAAATTAAACATATAATTATGTTTATTATAATTAAACAATTATATGCTTTCTTTAGATTTTTAATATTTTCAATATTGACATTTTTCCATTAGAGAACAATTTTAATAATCCTTCTCTGGCATAGAGTCACTAGTTTGGAAGATAGAAAACTATCAGTAATAAAATTTTTAAGATGTTTTAAATTATTAGCATGCATAAGGGAAAGTATATAATGTATTTTGAAAAGGTAAATGCAAGAAAGTAAGACTTTTCTTTCTAATACCTTTGCTCTGTGTATACATTAGCTACATACTAATAACACTATGTAACAAACTACCCCACTTGATGAGTTAAAACAGCAATCAATTATTTTCAAAGATATGGGTTCAGTAGACTTGGCTGATTTAGACTAGCTCAAGTGATCAGTCCTTCTTCAGGCTGGGCCAGCTTCAGCAAATCTGCTTCTAATTGCAAATCTGTAGGTTGTCTGAGGTAGCTCTCTTCATGTGTCTTTCATGATCCTTGGACCACTTGGACAGTTATTAGATATCCTTCATGTGGAAATGACAGAAGGATAAGAGAACATAAAAAAAGATAGGTATTTTAAAGTCTAATCTTGGGACCGGCACACTGCCGCACCCAATCATTTACTATTAGGCAAAACAAGTAACATAGCCAAGCCCAAATGTGAGGGGTAGATAAATATACTCTACTTTTAGAAGACGCAAATTCTCTAATCTAGAGAAGGGGAAGAGTAAAGAACTGGGTATGACTGTTACCAATATTATTAATCCCCTCCCAAAGAACACACACACACACACACACACACACACACACACACACACAGCTAACTAATATCTTCCTACTGAGTTTGGATGGATTTTTGGTTTGTTTTTAAAGTATATGTTACTTCACAAGACCTTGAAATAAATACACACACACATACACTCACACAGATGTAGATGCAGATGTAGATCTAGACATATTTTTTAGGTAAGGTCCAATGTGAGGCCTGACCTTATAACTCCAAGATCAAGAGTTGAATGCTCTACTGATTAAACCAGCCAGGTACCCTATATTTTATTTGTAAGTCAAAATCATGAAGGATAATGGCACTGAACTTCAATACTATTTTTGTTTGCTGCACACCTCAAAGAGATAGGTAACTGGGAAAGGGTGAATATAGGCAGAAGCTATGACATCTGCTACTAAATGAAATTTTATACTATATGTCTGGAATTTCTCTGGCCTACTTGATGAATGAATGTATATATTCCTTCCTTATTTTTCTTTGTCTTTTGAGCTTATTATAAAATGTTTATGCTAGAAGGATCCAGATACTTTGAGAATGATCCAATCCAAAAATATTCAATCTGTGCTTTTTATAACTCTTGGGTTATAAAGTACGAGGGCAAATATTTGAGAACGTCCCCCCTACTTAATAAAAAGAGATTTATTTTAGTTGTTTTTTTCTATTGACCTCTCATGTAATGTTTCATGACATTATGTTGGAGAATCTTTGATCTTCCTATAATCATCCCCCCCTTTTCTTTAACAGATGAGGAAACAGGCTCTGAGATGTGAAATGCCTTATTACAAGGTATCATGTTCTAAAATATTAAAAAAAAAGATAGGGCAGACTTGACTTTCCTGGCTTCAATACTATATTAGTTTTGTTGTATAACAAATTGCCATAGACTTAGTGGCTTAAAGAAAACCTACTAACTCAAAGTGTCTATGGGACAGAAGTCCAGGAATGGTTTTGATGGTCCTCTGCAAGGCTTCATTCTCCTCTGGAGGCTCAACTGGAGAAAGGTCTGCTCCAAAGCTTCCTTAGGTTATGGCAAAATTAATTTCTTTATAGCAATAGGATTCAAGTCAGCTTACTTCTTTAAAGCCAGAGAGCAACAGAGACCCTAGAAAGACAGATGCTATACTTTTTTTAAAAGATTTATTTATTTTAGAGAGAGAGAGAGAGAACAAGCATGAGTGGGAGGGGCAGAGGGAGAAGGAGAAAAAATCTTAAGCAGCTTCTGCTCTGAGCATGGAGCCTGATATGGGGCTTGATGTCATGACCTTGAGATCAGAGATCACAACTTGAGCTGAACAGTCAGACACTTAACTGACTATGCCACCCCAGCACCCCCAGGTTCTACATTCTTACATAATTGTGTATATCCCATCAGTTTTTCCACATTCCATTGGTTAGGAAGCAAGCCACAGTTTCTGCCCCCACTCAGGGAAGATTATACAAAGGTATAAAGACCTGACGATGAAATCATGGAGGCCATCTTAAAATCTGTCCACCATGAGTACATTAGTTTGTCACTTGTCAAAATATCAGTAGGTGAGGATACTGTAACAGTTTTTTAAATATGTCTGTAAAATTTCTGATATTCTTCCCTTTAACTCCATACTCCTTGAAATTGTACTTGACTTAGTGATTCATTTCTAACCAACAGAATAGGGTGAAAGTAATGGTGTATGACTTCTGAGACAAAAGGTATTGTGATATTCTCTTTGCTCTCTTTCTTGGATTATTCACCCTGAGGAAACCATCTGCCATGTCAAGAGGACATTAAAGCAGTCCATGTGGCAAAAGTCAGCAAGGGTTTCTTTCAACATTTGTGTGAGTGCTGACCTTCTGCTAATAGTCAGCCATCTTAGAAGTGGATACTTGAGCTCCAGTCAAACCATTAGCTTTCTACAGTTCCAGCCAATATCACCTCATGAGAAAAGTTGAGCCTGATCATTTGACTAAACCACACCCTAATTCTTGACCCACCAAAACTGTAATAATTATGAATTTTATCACTTTAAGTTATGAAGTTTGAGGGTAATTTTGTAATAATAAATATCTAATATAGACACAAAGTACTCTATTGTCTGCTTTAACATTCATCAAAGAACCTCCTATTCATCAAAGAAATCCCTACTGTAGGTTGTAGGAAACTCTGTTTATAATAGATTGTGGTTTATATTTTTGAAAATCCTTTAAAACTTTTATTTTTCCCCCCAAAGTGACATCAACCCAAGTAAGAAATGTCCACTTCTGTTAGCATCTAAGAATTCTTTGTAGGAAAATAACATATCTGTGCCATGTCCTAAAAACTTTGATTAGAGGGTTGATTTCCCCCTGGAAAGGCTGTGCTTTACTTAACATTTAAACCTCAGAGTTGATGTGTACCTTTTCCACTCCATATTCTAAAAGATATATATTACACATTTTCTGCAGAGAAATGTTCCAAAGATAAAGTAGGAAAGATGAGAACATCTGTTCTTGGACCATTTCAGGTAAATAAAACCTCACTGCTGATGCAAATGAATTTGCTGAAAGGTTTTACTCAGAGAAAACATTCAAGATTAAGTCTTTATAGGAAACTATGACCCTAAACAACTTCAAAGAAGTGAGGCTTCATTGACAAAGAACCTGTGGACTGTCCTTCCCTCCAACTGTGAGCACAGGAGCAAGGCAACAGAGAAGTTCAACAACTTGCATTTTCTTAATGGGACTGAAATAATCTGGTCTACGTAAAACAAAACAAAACAAAACAAAACAAAACAAAAAAATTCATTAGGGCTGAAGTTAAAAGGGCAATTCCTTGTGGTTATCAAAATAATGGCTTTACAGTTGGATGTTAGCACCATGTAGCAATTATCCTTCACTTCTTTACTACTCTCACTGTTCTCGTTTTCCCTTTTATCTTCCATGCAATCCACTTTTATAGTTAAGAGCTGATTAGGTCATGATAGAATATTTTCACTTTTCCACTTCAAAAATTATCCTAGAATACTCTTTTTCCAAACACATCTATTTCAAAAATAGCCTTATTATTTTTTCCTTTTGTATTAGTATTTTAGTGGTCAAATTGAAGTCAATTAATGCATATTCTATGCTGGAAGAACCAAAATGTCTATTAGCTTAATGTAATCCATATTAGACTGTGATATTTGTGCCTCAAATGGGTAAAATTAACAAGGCCTGGATTTAATTTATCAAGTACACTGAAGTAGGTAAACATCAGCATGGAGGCTGATGCATCAGAGTTGGAAGTATAATGAGATCAGTAGGTAAGCTCTCCATAAAATTACTTAGGGCGTAGAAGAATCCAGACATAGCAATTATACTTAGCAAGAAGAAGCAGTTCTAGAGAGTGTAAAGCAATAGTCAGATTTACAATCTCAAAGGAAAAAAGGGAAATTATTTAACTTAAACTAAGAAGCATCCTAAATCATTATTAAACTATATTGATCTCAGTTGAAACTGACTGACTAGAAATGCTTGGTTTATCTTTACCATTAAATATTTCTATACTGTCTGACTAGCACCAAGAATATATAGCCTAGCCATCTGAGCTATAGTATATTACAAGCACATTGGCTGTTTTTATGTGTGCATGTCCTTTTGAAGACGACTCTTGGAATATTTAGGATAGTTGATGTTGATCTATATGTTAGTTGTATTTTTTAACATTCCTGCCAATACACCAAAATAAAGGGTAGGCAAATACATTTAAAGAAGATGAAGAAATGTATGTGGCAATGGTTTTAAGTGACAAATAGGTTGTATTATTTTAACTGTTTAGTCTTTTATCAAAACATGTTGTTGTTCATTTACTTATTGAATCGTCCTAAATATTTCTGGCTATTTATTGTTCAGAAAGATTTAATGTCCCTGAAAAAAATATAAAAGAGATTTTGAAATATGCATTGCAATGTTGAATTATCTATGACACAATCAGTAAAACTAAGAAATGTCTTCTACTAATTTGTATGAATATACTCTTAAAATATTAAACTATTCATATTGAAGGCATCTGACCCATCCAATTAAAATTTTGGATTGGGAAGAGGAACATAAAATCATTCCTATTTGCCAGTAAAATATACCCTTCAATATGTCTTAGCACTGCCTGGAAAATTATGTACTCAAATGTCATCTGCATATTTTTAGCAGAGAGCTAAAAATTAGAGATAGCCATTTTCTGCAAAGAGAGCAGCTGACTAATCATTAACTCTACCAATTGTTTATTAAGCACATTTTTTTTAAGATTTTATTTATTTATTTGACAGAGAGAAACACAGCGAGAGAGGGAACACAAGCAGGGGGAGTGAGAGAGGGAGAAGCAGGCTTCCCGACGAG